>APFE030931503.1:0-74912 GCA_000404065.3 Pinus taeda | reverse complement strand
TTCCTCAACACAACTAACACTTACAGTCGTGGTTGATTGGTTGACTTCTTTCTTATCTTGCTTCTTCTTCTTCTTCTTCTTCTTCCCTTCCTTCTTCTTCTTAGCCACCTGGTTACTAGCATCGAGGCTTTTACCAATCGAAGAGGAAGAAATGGAGGAAGAGAAATTAGGCGAAGAAGGTAAAGGGTCAACAGAAGGTTGGTGATGTTGAGATGGTGAACTCTGTTGAGGTGAAGCATTCAGTTGAGGTGGAACAATTGGAGTATTTGGGGCCAACGAAGTTGAAAATAATGATATCGGTAAACCTATTGTAAATCCTGGTACTGACAAAGTATCCATATAAGGAGGACAAATATTTTCAAAGCAAGGAAAAGTACTAGGATTCTCATTAAGAGGGGTTCCTTGGTTGGTAAATTCCGGAACATTTGCCATTATATTCAACTTTAGTGAAATTTATTAACAATTTAAAACTAAAATTAACAATTCACAATTCACACCTAACAATTAAAATTCACAATTCACACCTATGGTTCTCTAAAAGTAAAACAAACAAATTAACACGCGCTATCAAATCTAGGAGTCAAACCACACACAAACAGTAACTTTCCGTACCGAAAACACTAGTTGGTGATGAAATCCAACCTCGCATAATTCAATACAGAATGGCGGTTGGAACAGTTACTTGACAACCTGCTTAATGAAACAGACTGGCACAAGTTTCTCCACAAAACCATCTCGAGTGAAGAGAACCCCCCAGAGAGTCCAAATGATTCTAGTCGACGTCTGCTCCAGGTACAGTGGGATCTTCCCTCCACTGTCACCTAGGAAAGAATCCTATAGATTATGGCCACTAAGGTTACAAACGGAAACAAATATACCTAGGGGAACAGTCTACGATCTGATATGCACGCAAGGGCAGAGTAACAAGCTTAATCCACTTGAAGGATCCTTGACATAATCCAAGGTTTACCAACAAGTGACCCCAGGCTCCTCGACAATGGTCAATCCGAGGTTTATCGTTTTTTAATACGTGAATATCTTCTATCGTTCCCAATGAGGAAGGATTGATTCCCACACTGGTTCAGATATGATCTCGTGCTTCTCCTTAAGAGGAGCTTTCCACAAAGCATAGATGTAACAATTGGAATTTCTTCCTGCGCAAGATTGACTACTTGTTTGTTTTACTATCTTGGAGAGTTAACTAAAACCTATTCCAAGACACTAGCCTAAGCTAGATTGGTGGAAAGAGCCCTAAAAATGCAAAAATTACTAGATGAATTTTAATTAAGCACTGTGTTATTTAGGTTGTTATTACTCAAAAGGGTAAATGGATATGAAACCAATGGTGTTATGAACTGACCCAAAACTAAATGCAATCGAATATGATAATGTAATCTTTTCAGTTCGATGAATCCTAACTAAAGTAAGGAGAGAGTTTCCATTCACTTCCAACAATGCAAAAAATCGATCACTAAGAGAAAATATAACAAATTCTCTAATGCACTAATTTCATCAAGAGATAGTAATGCAAATCAAATCCAAAACAGATTTTTATTTTTATTTTTTTGTGTTTAAAACAAGCATAAAAGTATGTAAATTCAAACCAAAGAAAACTGATCTAAATCTACGATTGATTTTTCAGAATGTAAACTATGCAATTGTAATCTATGCACAATTCACTTGAAAAGTATGCAAATGTAATCTATGCACATTTTTCATTCATATTCTGAAAATGAGAATTTTAACTATGAAAATGTGATCTATGCAAGAGAATTCTCAAACACAAGATGATTCTAATGTAATCTAAGAATCAATTAAGTGCAAGTAAAGAAAATTGGGTGAGATTTCCAAAGATCAAAAAATAAAAACACTCAAAGGCGATTAACACTCATACATCAAAGGAAATCAAATTAAGAATTTCTCAAAAAAGAGACTCAAAACACCCAATTAACTTAATGAAGATTGATGAGAGGAAGAATTTGCTAAAAGAAACTCATAAACAAGGCTTTTTGACAGGATATATGCAGATCTGGGCAGAGACTAAAAGCTATAAAATAATCTAAACTAAACTGGATGAAAAGATTTTAGGTTTTTCAAAAATTTTGACAGGGTCCGCAAGCACCCAGTGAAACCAGGTGCGGTACCGCTCTGTGCAGTAAAGTAACAGTGCGGACAGGTCTGCACTGTAACTCAAACAGAACTTGCGGTCCTCGTAAAAATTTCTAAAAAACAAAAAATAAATCCAGGACCTACAAACTACCCAATCCCACACACATCAAGCAAAAACCAAAAACAAAAAATCAAGTTTCTCAAATCAAAGATAAAGGAAAATTAAACAATCAAATCCCGTCCCCAGTGGAGTCGCCAATTTGTTGGTCGGATAAATCATTCTTGTGGACAAGGCCGATCTCCCTGGTATCAAATGATATCTAGCAACAAGCAACACAAGCAAATCTACTTTTCTCTAAACATGTTTCAATTAATAAATGAAAACTAAGAGGTGTAATAGACCCTACCTTGGTCCAATGCTTGTTTGTGGAAGATTCATTCCAACAGCTTCAAGCAGTTCCCTTCTAATAACCTGCATACAAAAACAAACACACATCAAAGAACACCTGCATAGATAATATAATAAAACAAGTTCATTATGAAGATCAAGGAGCTCATAAAATAAACCATTAGAGACAGTTCATTGAGAAAAATAAACTTGATTGTATTAACTTTATGAATAAAAGAACCTTACAACCTTTGCCTTGATGTGCACAAGCTCTTTCCAGTGTCCAGCAGGAATCTCCTCTATTTGACAAGCCTCACTCACTCCAAATGAATGAGGTATGTGATCTCTCCTCTCACAAGCTCAAAAGGGAAGTCTAATTTCCAGCAGCATTTACCCTCAAGAATCTTCAGCTTTCAACCTCTCAAGTAACCAGCCCAAGGCTTCATTTTATAGTGCAAGGGAAGGAGGTTACTGGTCCACCATTGAAGGGATAGAGTCCTCCTTCAAGGGGATAAGCTCCTCACATCAAGGGGTTAGCTCCTTAAGGAATGGGATGCATGCACCCTCAAGGAGAGAACTTGCCAACACAAGATTCCCTCTAGAAGCTTACAGAATTGAGTCAAACTGAGTTTTCAAGAATAAACTCACGCCTTTTCACTTTTACAGGGGTTCACACCCATATATGTAGATACCGAGTGGTCAAGTGCATAGGGGACATGACCAGTGAGTGTGCCACCGTAGGTAAGGCTAAGAGAAAGTGTGAAACCAGAGTTTTTAGAGATTTTTAAGGACTTTCTCTCATTTTCAAAGCTTAATATGTAGAGCTGTGGTTTAAGACTTGCAAAGGAGGTATGTATGAGTGGTGATAGACTCATATTGATTACAGAAAGTCATGGTGACAATTTTTCGTGTAACAAGACTCTCTAGGTAGTTGGGTCAATAACCAAAGACATCTGTGTAAAATATTTAGTTGAATTCTAAAAAATATTGCTAGAAATACGGAAGGTGTCGAAATATCTTCCACTTTCGCATATCGGTGAACATTTGCCCCTCCACACAGTCTTTTACTCTTAGATGTGTAGCTCTATACATGCCTTATTGCACATTAGCATATATCCTATATCCTATAGGTCTATAGACATTAGCAAATGAGAAAGACTATCATTGTTTACTTTGTTTACATATAAATAGGATTGGAAATCTAAATACTACCATTCATATGCATTTCCACCTTCACACACTTTTTTCATACATCTCTATGCTATGTTTCTTTTCCCATGTTTGATCAAGATCCAATGTAAGAAGTGTTTTGCAGAAGGTGCGGATATCCCTTCTGGATGTCCCTCGTTCTATACACATATGCAATTCTACACCTCTACATAGATTCACCCTCTGTATACTTTTTTTGCATATCTTAATCTCACACAAAAAAAAAAAACTTTTATGATTAAAACTTCCAATTAGTATAACATAGAATCGTTGTTGTAAAGAATTGGTTAAATATATCCTTCAACTAGGTCTAATATATTTAATCAATAGGTGTTCCAACAATATGAATATATTGTTCTTGAGCCCTAGAAAATTATCCGAGGCAACAATTTGTCACTGCATAAATTATCTATTATATTCGATTATTCTCATCACGATTAAATTGTATAAGTAAAGTCATTGGATAGGAAACTCACTGTTTTTAGACTCGCCTATACAATTTCATGAAACTTGATAATATTTTTACTATTATTTTCTTTAGTGGGGAATCTACTTTGTTTTCACATTTAAGAGTACTGAGAAACATACTCACATTCGGTTCTTGGTCATCGTGAAATAAAACATTTTTCTTAAAAAAAAAAATACTAGGCCACAAACTATAGAAACACAAAATGCATTCACATGATTAGATTATGGAATAAAATTGATTTTTTCATAAGAAAAAATAGGATTTAGTTCCAATGAATTATTAGATGAACTTAAAATATTTATTCTTTCCAAAGTCTTTGTCCTACATATTCCCAACACTGTGATAAGCATATGCTTAACTGGTTACTCTTGTGGACTGATGAGTAACAAGCATAACACTAATTATTGTTATATACATCAAAATCCAATCTAAGCTAAAGTAATGTGTTATGCAGTTACATTGTAGAATAGCAATTCAATGCATGCCCCTTTGCACCAAACAAATTATCCTTTCAATTTTTGAAATTGTAATATGTTTCTGAAAATTCAAATGATTTTTATTATTTGTATTTTAATGGTTCAAATATGTGTTTTCTTATCAAAGGCCAGAGGTTTAAACTTGAAGCTTTTATATTTCTAGGGTGCAAAATAAAGGATGTGTGGAAGAGGGTTATGTGCGGGAAAACCTTTATTCCCCCACTTCCACACCTTCACATACATTCCCTCTCCGCACACTTCCTCTATAGACCTCCATCCCGTACAACACTTCTTCTGCACATGCATGAACTCTTTTTAATATGATGCACAAAAAAATATAGTGAATAAAACTAGTAGAACTAAAAATGAAAACCCAGGTTAATTAAAAACTACAAAGTGTCAATTTCCACAGTAGTTTACACACACGAAATGTTGCATAAACTTAATCAATCTCCAATGATGTGGATTAACATCTATTAAAAAATTAATTAAGGCTTATTTATAGAATTAACAAAAGCTACATTGTCTGTAAATGTAAGTACAATTCTTAAATGTATATACATATAATACAGGAGATGTGATAATGCAAGTAGTAATTAATTGACACGTAATCAGAACAACATTTGAGTGCTTAATAACATTTACTCTGATGCATTGTGTAATGATTACTGGTTGTAAATAAATCAAGAAAGTGTAGAGGGCTCTTAAACCAATATCCATTGTATTAGATTGAAAGGATGTGTGAAAAAGGGATATGTGTGGGAGAACCTTTATTCCCTCAGTGTCACCCCTCTGCACACATTCCCCCCTCCATACACTTCTCCCGCACACTGCCTTGTTCCGCAGTAACATTTTGGCAAACTTTTTCATAGACTCAATCAACCTCTCGTGGTGCAGATTAGTGATTAATTAGGACTTAATCCTACGATTAATAGAAGCTTCCTTGCCGGTAAATGTAAGTGATTTTAACATTTATTATATGAATTGACGCATAATCAGGACATCGTTCAAGTGCTTAGTAGAATATTAAAAATTTAATTAAGGCTTAATCCTATGGTTAACAAAAGCGCCCATCTCAGTAAAAGTAAGTCTTTTTGACATTTATTCAGGGAATTTACGTGTAATCAAGATATTGTTTGAGTGCTTAATAACATTTACTGGTTGTAAACAAATCAAGAAGGTGTAGAGGGCTCTACAACTAGTATTTGTCATAGCATATTGGAAGGATGTGCGGAAGAGGGATATGAGTGTGAGAACCTTTATTCCCTCACTTTCACTCCTTTGCACACATTTTCCCTCTTCATGTCTCAACCTCCCACAATGTAGAATAACAGATATTCATAAATAAATTAAGGCTTAATTGGATGATTAACACAAGCTTCCCTGCCAGTAAATGTAAGTCTTTTTGACATTTATTCATAAAATTGACACATAATCAGAACATCATTCAAATTATTAATAACATTTACTCTGAAGCATTGTGTAATGATTATTAGTTGCAAACAAAGCAAGAAGGTGTAGAGGGATCCACAACTAGTATCTGTCTTAGTAGATTGCAAAATGTGTCAAGGAACCTCTACTCTCCCACTTCTGTACCTCCGCACACTTCTTTCACAAACTACCCTAGTTCACAATTTTTTTTGGTGAAATGTCACATTAACTCAATCAACCTCCCACAACATAGATTAGTTCATATTAAAAAATTAATTAAGGCTTACCTATGGTAAACAAATCAAGAAGGTTTACTAGTTGCAAACAAAAAAAAAGGTGAAGAGGGCTTTGCAGTTAGTACTCGTTCCAACAGATTGCAGAATATGCAGAGGAACCCTTAATCCCCCACTTCCACACCTCCTAACACAACCCTGTTTTGTGGCAACATATTGATGAAATGTCATATAAGCTCAATCACCTCTCGCGACGTGGATTAACACATATTAAAAAATTGATTAAGGATTACTAGTTGTAAACAAATCAAGAAGGTGAAAAAAACTCCACAACTATCATCTGATGTAGCAAATTGTGGAAACGAGAGGTGCCCCCACAATTAAAAAAATGTTTTCATAGGGAAAATACGTAAACCCTATTTTTTTGACATTTTTTCAGCAAATTGACGCATAATTAGGACATCATTTACTAGTTGTAAACAAATAAAGAAGGTGCAAAGTGCTCCGTGACCAATATTCATTGTAGTAGATCACAAAAATGGGAGGTGCCCCACATAAAAAAAAACCATTTTCATAAGGAGAAGACACAAAACCTAGTTTTTTTTAACATTTTTGGAAAATCAACAAATTGATGTGTAATTAGGAACTTGTTTACTAGTTGTATACAAATAAACCATGTGAAAATCACTTCATGTCAGCAATTTTCATAAGGGAAAGATGTAAACCCTGCATTTCCTTAATGGTGTCAACATATCGATAACTATCAAAAGAGGCATGGACTATGTTGTTATGAATCTATCTCTCTTATTTATTTCTAAACACCAACTACATCAATACTAAATAAATGAAATGAAGCCACTTTCAAAGATCACATTTACTCAACATTGTTTATATTTTTTTTCCCTTTATTAGGATGCTTGAACCATACCAATATTCCCTTTAACATACCTCCATAATCTTGGAATATTTTTGCATTCGAATGACAAGTGCATCACAAGATCTTTTAATGCAACATCAATGTATGTCGACTTTCAACACAGTAAAAAAATGTTGTGTAATCCTCCACATTTTGAGTCAACTTTCATAACTTCATACATACGTTTGTAATAATGTTTATTTCTTCTTACAACAATGTGTATTTATTGTACCAAATAATACTTTAGACATTCAATTGATATAAAATGTGTGTTTTCTTTTTTAATTATAAAGGAATTAAAGTTTACAAATTCATTCAATTTCCAATCATTTTTTTTATGTAGAAATATTTTTTAGGAATATAGTATTATAAGATAAAATTATTTATATTTATATTAATATGTTTGTTTGTTTGTTTTTTTAGAAGAATAAAAAATCATAACTTTATTATATAATGATTAAAATTATATTCTTTACGTGCATAACTACTCTCAGTTAGTCCAACTTCCATAAAGAAATCGACAATGGGTCAAAAACTCAAGCTATGCATAGTCCCCAAAAAACCTCATATATATAAGTCTTTTACATAAATATAACCATAAAATTGTAGAAAATCTTATAGATTCACAAGCTCATGCAATGTACTAAAGCATAGGACAAGAATCTAATTCTACTTTCAACTAGTGGAAGCCAATAGATCGATGAAAACAATAAGAAGAAGAAGAAGACAAATCAATGACACATAACACAATATGTATCTAGGGAAATCCACTGCTCAAAACCCCGCTATCTATATTGCATATATTAGAAATATGAGTGAAGATACAAAGCTTATTCTCACTAGAACAATTTTGCACAAGTATGCTCAACTTTCTCAGCTCACAAGATAGCTCTTCGCCAACACTTAGCCAATTATGTAGCTATCCAAGCTCCTGATCTCTTGCATAATTCCTGGGATGAATAGCTTGTATTTAAAGTGAATTCATGTTTCCAAAACTGCGCAACCCAAACATAGGACCAATCTCTGATACATGCATGATATTTATACGCCAGTAAATAATACCACTGATAGTACACTGTCCCTGCACTCTAGTCTCAACTGGGTCTTTCTCTGAATTGACATGTATGAGTTTCTCGCGAGGGAATATTCAGTTAACTGGAGTAACATTTGTGGATGCATTAGTGCACCAACTGGATGTTAGTCCTCTATTAGTTCCAAAAACATTTTGGAAATAATTTAACTTAACTTAACTTAGTAAATCTAGTGATCTAATTGCCAACTCAATTTAAACTCATACTGGACCCCTAAAACTCAGGGAGAGCATATACATGACTACAAAAAGACTTCCAACTCGAAATTCCTAAGCTACTTAAGTTAATTAAACTTAATTAACTATTTACAAGTTGCTATAAGAATAGAACTCAATTTTAATTCTCGGTTTAATTCAAGGAGAAATTAAACTGGAATTTCTTGTTGCCATTTCTCAACACTCCCTCTCAACAAGAAAGGGATTATCAGCTACTCGGATCCTATCTTTGTGAAACTCGAATTTACATATTGATAATGCCTTTGTTAAAATATCAGCATCTTGCTCCTCTGTGGGAATGTACTCTAACAACATGATCCACCTCAATACACAATCTCTGAGATGATGATATCGAATATCAATATGATTGGACTGATCATGAAAAACTGGATTTTCATAGAGTTTGATACAACTCTGATTATCGCAGTAAATCACAGTTGGATCCATATGCTAAATAAACAAACCAACCAGGATCTTCATCATCCATATGGCCTCACATTCTTCCTGACTCGCAACCATGTACTCTGCCTCTACTGAAATGAGTGCAACTGATCTCTATTTCCTATTGTACCAAAAAATTGTTGTTGACCCAGTATTGAAGATCCCTCCTGATGTGCTTTTATGATCGGATGGACTCCCTACCCAATATACATTGGAAAAGCATTGAAACTTCAATCCCTTTGTCTGTGTGTACCATAATCCATGCTAAGAAGTGCCCCTGAGGTATCTCAACACATGCATTTTCGCCTTCCAATATAACTTGGTAGGCCTAACCATCGCTTGACTAAGTTGGTTTATTGCATAGGAAATATCCAGTCATATGTTCACTAAGTACATGAGTGAACACACAAGTTTCCTGTAAAAAATAACTTCCACTACTTCCCTTGAAGTAGCATCCTCCTTCCTCTAGTTACCTACTAGAGGAGTCTCCATGGGTTTGCTGCTCTCCATGCAGAATCTCTTGAGTATCTCGTTGGCATACTTGCCTTGAGACACAAACAGCTCCCCATCTCCCTACCATACCTCCATGCCAAGAAAGTAATGCATGATCCCCATGTCCTTCATCCCAAAATATCTTGCAAGGTCCTCCTTGCAAGACTTGATCAACTGATCATAACCTGTCAGTATGAGATCATCAACATAAAGTACAATGATCAACAATTTACCTTCCACCACTATGTGGTACAATTTTGCATGCACTTCACTCTTCGTGAAGCCCAACCTGGTGAAGTAGTTATCTATCTTAGTGTACCAAGCACATGGTGCTTTCTTCAACCCATACAACGCTCTCTTGACACACATGTTACTCATGGTCATGGTCTCAAAACCTTCATGTTCCTCTATGTACACCTCTTCCTCAATCATGCCATTAAGGAAGGTTGTCTTCACATCCATCTGATGTATCTTCCAACCCATCTGCACTGATAGTGAAAATATAGATCTGGTTAATGAGTACCTTGCTACATGAGCAAAGGTCTCATCATAGTTAATCCCCTCTACCTATGAAAAACCACAGGCCACAAATCTAACCTTATGCTTATCCACACTACCATATCCAGCTTGATTTACCTTGTAAATCCAATGGGAACTCACCACTGACTTGTCCTCTGGTCTTAGGGCGACATCCCAAACACTATTGCAAATTATGGAGTCATACTCCTCCACCATGGCATCAACCCAAACTGGCTACTGCATTGCTTCCTTAGAGGAAGATAGCTCTATCACAACATATTCGCCCATAAGAGCCATGTATCTAGCGTACCTCTCAGGTGTTCTCCTCTGGCTAAGCTGAGAAGTGGGTGCTCCCACATTCTCCCATGCATCATCCAAAAATCTGTCAGCCTCTCTAGTGTGCTTTCTTCCCTCTCTAGAAGACTATGCTTGAGTGGATGTCTTCACTCCTAGATCCTCTACATGTGGCTTCTCCACATCAATCTAAGGCTCCTCAACCTTAGGAGCTAAAAGCTCCTCATCTGCATGTAGCTCAAGATCCCTCTCAAGGGAAAATTGCATGGCCTTCTCCTCATCGAATCTAACATCCCTGCGAACCACTGTCATCCTGTTAGTCAGCAAGTACACCCAATAGTTGTGAGGTGTATCAGTGTGCCCCAAAAATATCCCCAACTCTGATGTCAGCTCAAGTGATATGAACTTAAACAAGAATGTGTCAACTTATAGATATAATCATAAACATAGAAATGCAACAGAAAAACACTTCATTTCATTAATAGAAAAATACTAAATTATGCTTACAAACAGAATGGAAATAAGATAGCTCGAGCGATGGTAGCTTATCTCTGAGAAGAGATGTGGCAGCTACATGCCTTTGAACTATGTTACAATGAAGCTAAAGGGCCTATTTATTATTGTAAAACATGAGAAAACCCTGACCCTAAGAGATGTAACACCAAGAGTTTGTGGGCTCCATTGGGGTTAGTTTGGGAACCAACTTCCCAGGGTCGTAACTTGGTCATATTATCTCCATTTGGTGCGTATGAAACCCTTTTGGAAAGGTCTATTTGATTACTACAGGTTTCACTGCAGGTAGTTCCCTTGCCTACAACTATGGGCCTACCACAGACCCTAAATAAATGTTGTTTAGGGGGTCAAAACTACTCTGGAAGTTCATGACCCAAAAAACTGCTAAAAATAGCAAATGCTGAAATGAACAAGGAAACAAATGAAATTGACTAGGGGGTCTAGGTGGAATAGGCGGGTGGCCACCAATATCCACCTGGATCATTCCTCCCCCCTTAGGAAGCAATGGTCCCCATTGCGTGTAGAGCCTCCATGAGGTGAAGAAATTTCTATTGAGCTTGGTCCCTGGTGAACCACTTGCCCTGGTGAAGGAGTTGGCCTGATTTAACAAATTGATATAGTTGTATCCTTTGTTGTAAAGTGTTCTTGATCTGATTAGTTGTGGTCTATTCCATGCAGTCCAGGTTGATCTCTATTGGTGTGAGTTGTTCTGCAATGTCAGATGTGTCCAACAATGGTGGAAAGTATCACCGAAGGCAATCTACATTGAACATTGGGTGTAGACCAAGGAACGATGGGATGTTGAACTCGAAGGCATTGTCATCAATGACCTTCATGATGGTGTATGGTCCATATTGGAGCATGCAAAGCTTGCGGTGGGGCCCAACAAGACACTCCTTCTACAAATGTAGCCAAAATTTGTCACTCGCCTAGAATTTATTTGGCACTCGATGATGATCATGGTGTTGCTTGTAATTAGCATTGGATCTGTCCAATATATCATGGACCTACTGGCGAATGTGTTGAATGCGCTCAATGAAGCTATTACCCTTTTCAGCTTAGGCCTAAACATGAGCTGAATCTACCTGAGTGGTTGCAAATGGTATGGAAATGGGGCATAATGGATGAAATCCCAACCCTACCTGAAAGCAATTGTGGCATGTTTAGCTGTTGAGAGCTCTGTTATAGCTGTGTTGGACATAGAGGAGACTCTCATCCAATGTGCATGGATTCTTTGAGTTTTACATGCGCAGAATGTGTACGATCATCCTATTGACAACCCTTTTTCACCATCAGTTTGGGGATGAAAAGTTGTGGACTTTCTAAGTTTTGTATCTAGCATCAACCAGAGACTTGACCAAAATGCACTTAGGAATCTGATGTCTCGATATGAGATAATGGACTGTGGGATCCTAAAGTGTATTCACACTCACTCAAAGAAGAGCTTAAAAGTGGCTTCTACTGTGATACTCTTCTTGCAAGTTGTCATGATGACCATCTTAGAGAATCTGTCAACGACCATGAAAATGAAATCGTTGTTATGCTTAGTAGAAGGAAGGCCGACATTTAATCCATAGAGACAAATTCCCAAGGTCAGCTAGGAGTAGTTAGAGGAGTATACATGCCTTGCTTCTTGATGGTTGGTTTGGCAATGGCACAGGCGGTGCAAGATCTAATGTACTTCTTGTTGTCACTCGCTGTAAAAAGTGTTTTCAAGTTACCAAAAGCGAAAAGAGCAGAAAATTTTGCAGCCATCTTGCAAGCCACAGAAGATCTCAAAGCTAAATTGGGCCCTCTACATTAGATAGGGCTCAGAATAATTTTTCTAACAATATGAGGAAGCCCAAAAATGGACTTCTGGATCAGAAGTTAGACCAGATTGAAGATGCCCTTTGAAAGCAGAAAACAAAGAGAAAATGACTAAGGGTAAGGATCATCACAAATCACAATCAGAGTTTTTTGAAGCAGCAGCAACGAAGCAAAGTGAAATCAACGATCAACGATTGCTAATATTGCAAATCGGTGGTCGGCGAGTTCAGACAGTGACGAGGCAATAAGAGGTTTGGGGTAAAACCAATGATCGATGGGTCCGAGCATATCGACAATCAGTGGGTCCAGCAGACCACTCTTAAGAAGTTGCAGGAGGAATACACTGATGGTGTTAAAATGTTGGGAAGGCCAAAAACAAGTTAACAAAGGAAATCAACAAAAAACCAAGGGTGGATGGGCCTTTTCTCTCTCCTCTAGAAGGCCACGTGGCAGAATACCATTGGTCCCGATAAATCCACAGTGGCACTGACATTAGCATGATGTGGTAGTATGACGGATATGTTTCATGCATATTCAATGTGTCGAGGGGTCATAAGGGGACAAAACAGGGTGACACGTGTCACCACTCACAAGGTGACAAGCGGCGAAGTATGACATCAGCTCGCAAATCGAAGATCAGAGGTCCCAGATCATCGCATATCGTAATCACAAGAGTTAGGAGGGTGCAACAAGAGGCATGGATTAGAAAAATCTCGATTTCCAATCTCCGATACAGGGGACTGGACCACAATCACATAAAGGGTCAAGGAACCAAGGGACGAGTGCTAAAGGGCTATCGCAATCATAGGTCGCAAACATGTTGCAGCTCCAATGTAAAGGTCCTGATTGAAAACCCCGATTGCGATCTACCGAGAAAGGAGCTCTAATAAGGGGGCTGTCCCACGGTCACATAAAGAGCTGAGGAACCAAAGGGTAATCATTAATTGGTGATCACAAATTTCCAGAGGATGCACCAAGGACATTAATAGGAAATCGTCGATTTTTCAACCTCTGATATTTGGCCCAACATCGGGTCACAGTAGCCCAATCATATGAGAAGAAAGGTAGAAAGGGGCTAAACTAAAGGGGGCCAAAGGAGATCAGGACTCACTATCTGTAATGCATTTAAGAGTAAGAGTCATGATCCGAAGATGTTCCGATAGCATGGTACAGAGCTTTAAAGTTGTATGGTTCCACAACTAAGGCATTGATTGAGGGCATGGTGCAATGGTAAATCAGTATGGGGACTCAGGAAGACTTAATGCCTCAATGTGGAGCTCCATTCAGTCATAAATGTAAAGGAATACTAGAAAAAAATTTCTTCCACTTTGTAACGAGCAACCAAAATCGCTATTAGCTCTAGAGAGTGGTGAAGTCAAGCAATTAAGATGAAAGTGATAGGAACTGACCGAGCAGTAAGAGAAGCATGCTAAGGCAAAGATGTGACTTGATCAGGGGCAATATTATAAATGATAGAGGGATACTTCCTCCGTCATCTTTCCATTTTCCTTTTCTCTTCATTATTTTGTAATTTCTGTTTATTTTCAAGAAAGGAATCAAATCCTTGGAAATCATTTTTGGGCAGTAGAGCTATCATAGGCTGAGACAGCTAGTCAATCTGATAGATGGCCCTTGGTTGAGATATTTTGTAAATGTTGATTCAAAGCCCCCCCTCTTTTTCGGTATAAAGGAGGGGAAGAAACACTTAGAAGAGGTTCCAGAATTCTACACCCACATTGGTCCAAATTCTAGTATTCCACTTTGGTTCTGACCAACTGTTCATGAGGGACTAGAGCGAGGCACATGCTGAATGTAATGGACTAGTTATTTGGACCCTTCAAGTGATTAATGAAACCATTTTGGTGATTCCAAGCATATCAATGTGCAATATGTTCCCTCGTCGTAAATCTCATTTCATATCTGTTTTTCCTTCTCTGAAATAGTGTAGTGAAGTTGTGGGTATCACCCGCGTTCATGGTTATATATTTTTTTACTAAGAAATGACAATACCTATGTTAACTACATATTTACTTAAGTACCTATAATTTGCATAGATTTTCTTTAGCTTTTAGTGACAAATGTGCCCATGAGGTATATGCCATGAAACCTTCATTTGTGTTCAATTGTTTCTACCATTCCACCTCTTCAATCTTACATATCACTGCTAGAACATTGTTGCTTAGGATTTTGTTACAACCCTATGCGTAGAATTCCCTCCTTTATTTCCTCCTCTTCATGTTACTACAATGCCAATATTAAGACTACCTATTGTCATTTGTTAGCCACCAAAACCCGACATTTCTCTCTAAGGATGGCTTGATTCACCCCCTGAACATTCAGATTGATGTATCGACTTGGGTTTACCTTCATGAACGCCGATTGAACCAAGCCCCCCTTTTTATTATTTTTAAAAATTCGTGACAATTGGAGTATAATTGAAAGCCCCCATTGATAATATTCCATGCACTCCCCTCTTTAAGATGTCCTAGGCACTAGTCTATAATCAACCCAAATGTTGTCTCTAGGAAGTTTTCTATCTCTCCCAAAGCACTTGTGCTACGTTTCAAAGAAAAAGAGAACATATTTCTGGCGCCATTGTTGGGGAACATATTAGAAAAATTTTCCCTGGTTACAACAAATCTTTACATTCCCTTTGGTAGGTGAGCAAGGGAAGTTTGGGTTGAAGATAGCTCACCTTGGTGACTCCATTGTTCCAATCTTATGGTAAACATCCTGCCAACTCGATTGTCCATATCTCTATTTGATCATCATGTCTTTCAAGTAGCCTCATACTCACTCTGATGCTAAAGCAACCGAAAGCTTTCCATACCTTTAAAACAAAGATCACTCACCTAGGAGTTTTCAAAATGGCTTTTCAAGCATTCCTGGCCAACGAATTTTCCCCACTGAATTTTTCTTCTATTGCTAATTATCCCAATCATGTCCCTTCGTTTCATGAATGGAACACCTATTTTCCTAGATTTGGCAGAAACACAAATAGAAGGCTAGACCAACACCTTAAGGATTTTCATGAATGCATGGAACAATAAGGTATTATTTTTGAAGAGGCACAAATGAAATTGTTCATTTACTCTTTAGAAGACGATTTTAGAATTTGGTATAGAACAATACTTCGTGGCAGCATATCTTCATTAAAATGTTTTCACATAGCATTCCGTCATTATTGAAAAATATCATATACACCGAATGCTTTGTTTGAATATTGTTGAGCAAATTTTAATGATGAAGATATTCCTAAGGTTGATGACCCTACTAAAGATGCTTGTGGAGCTCTGCTCCAAGAAAACATCTATTCAGATCAAGAAGGATCACCGAATGACCAAGAAAGCAAAGAAGGAAACATCATCGAGTTGCTAATAAACCCTCAAAGATCTTATCCAGCTGAATTTTATGATTCTCCTTCTTATGATGAGTACGACTCTGATGGGAAGTTGAGCGACGCTGAACTACAACAATCCCAGTCATGGGAAGATGCACAAAAAGAAGAGGCTCCAGACCACGATTCCTAGCCTTCGACTAGAGACGAAGTACAAGAATCTCTTCCAACTTATGATTCATATTATTCAGAGGAGGATGAGAAGACCACAGAGGTTCAAAGGCATTTGTTTACCAACAAGTGGGGAGAATGCTCCGAGCAACAATTTTTTCAAGAAGAGCCCGAAGTTGAAGGACCAATTAGTGTCTATGATTACTTATTACAGAAAGATTCCTAGCGGGAATTCTCAGTGGTCGCTCCAGTCTATGACTCTTAGAGTTCAGAAATAGAAGATTCTATTTTAGATTTCAAAGAGGTTTGGTCCATAAGCAAATGGGTAGAAAAAGAATAGCAACAAGCATTTCTTAAAAATATAAGACTAAGGAGTTGAACAATGTTTGTGGCTGCCTTGACCAAGAAGATATTGGTCAACAGACTGTTCATGAAAATAAGGCAGCTGCAAGCCTTGTCAATCCTATGACCCTGTAGCTATTTACATGACCACATTCTTAAGTCAACAACAAAGGTTGTTTCTAGAGCATGTATCAGACTTTTTGTTTGAAGATTTTTCATGGTGCATTCTTGTTTTGTTTTTTAAATTTCAACAGCCGGAGGCATAAGGTCCAGTACTCTAATGTTGACCTGGATCCATTGGAGGGTTGAACTCACTTAGGTGAATTCAACCCTATACGTAGCTAGAATATGTACATAAATAAGCTCTCTAGTTGAGAGTTTACTTTCTAGTTGGTAGGATTTATTTTTATGCATTTCAATTTGATGGGGAAAGGTCTCCCTAGAAACAAATTTTCATGGAGATTTTATGGTTGTACAAGTTCATTATATTTTTAACTCCATGCCCAATGGTGAAGGATACTATTCTGTAGGTTCTCAACACCTTGCCAGCCAAACATTGTCCCCAGTTGGAGCAAATTTTGTCACTCGCTACAAAAAATGTTTTCAAGTTAGCCAAAGTGAAAAAGAGAAGAAAATTTTGCAGCCATCTTCCAAGCCACAAAATCTCTCAAATATAAATAAGACCCTCTCCATTGGATAGGGATTGAAATAAGATTTCCAACGGTATGAGGAAGGCCAAAAATGGACTTCTAGATCAGAAGTTATATCAGATTGAAGCTACCCTTTGAAAGCTAGAAAACAAAGAGAAAATGACTAAGGGTAAGGCTCATCACATATCGAAATCAGATTTCTCTAAAGCAGCAACAACGGAGAAAAGTTAAATTAGTGATCTGCAATCGCCGATATCGCAAAGCGGCGATCGACAGGTCTAGGTAGCGACAAGGCAATCAGAGGTTTGGGCTAAAATCAGGGATCGGTGGGTCCGAGCATATCCACGATCAGTGGGTCCAATAGACCACTCTTAAGAATTTGTGGGAGGAATATGCCGATAGTGTTAAAACGTCAGGAGGGCTGAAAACAAGTTAACAAAGGAAATCAACGAAAAACCAAGTGTGGATGGGCCTTTTCTCTCTCTTCTAGAAGGTCACGTGGCAGGATACCATTGGTCCTGATAAATCCATAGTGGCGCCGACATCAGCATGATGTGGAAATACAACAGACATGTGGCATGCATATTCAACGTGTCAAGGGGTCATAAGGGGCCAAAACAGGGTGACATGTGTCACCACTCACAAGGTGACACGCAGGTAAGTATGATATCATCTCGCAAATCGGTGATCGGAGGTCCCATCTCATCGCATATCGCAATCACAAGAGTTAGGAGTGTGCAACGAGAGGCATGGATTAGAAAAGTCTCGATTGCCGATCTCCGATACAGGGGGTTGGCCCGTAATCACATAAAGGGTCGAGGAACCAAGAGTCGAGCGCTAAAGGGCTATCGCAATCGAAGGTCACAAACATGTTGTGGCTCTAATGTAAAGGTCCTAACTGAAAACCCTAATTGCGATCCACTAAGAAAGAAGCTCCAATAAGGGGGCTGGCCCACAGTCACATAAAGAGTCGAGGAATCAAGGGGTAAGCACTGATCGACGATCACAAGTTTTCAAAGTATGTACCAAGGAAATTGATAGGAAATCTCTGATTTGCTGACCTCCGATATTTGGCCCAACACCAAGTCACAACCCCCCGCTCATATGAGAAGAAAGACAGAAAGGGGCTAAACCAAAGGGGGCCAAAGGAGATCGGGACTCGTTGTCTGTAACGCGTTTAAGAGTAAGAGTCCTGATGCGGAGATGTTCTGATATTGTGGTACAAAGCTTTTAAGGCATATGGATCGACAGCTGGGGCATTCATTGAGGGCATGGTGCAACGGTAAATCAGTATGGGGACTTAGGAAGACTTAATGCCTCAGCATGGAGCTCCACTCATTCATAAATGTAAAGGACTTACCAAACAAACCCTTCTTCTACTCTGTAATAGTCAACCACATTTGATCGCTATTAGCTCCAGAGAGTGATGAAGTCAGGCAGTTAAGATGAAAGCGACAAGAACCAACCAAGTAGCAGGAGAAGCAGACTAGATCAGGGGCAATATCAGAAATGGTAGAGGAATACTTCCTCCATCATCTTTCCATTTTCCTTTTCTCTTCATTATTCTATAATTTCTATTTATTTTCAAGAAAGGAATCAAATCCTTGGAAATCATTTTTTGGCAGTAGAGCAATCGCAGACCGAGACAGCTAATCAATCTGATAGCTAGCCCTTGGCTGAGATATTTTGTAAATCTTGATTCAAAGACCCCCCCTTTTTCGATATAATGGAGGGGAAGAAACACTTAGAAGAGGTTCCAAAATTCTACACCCGCATTGGTCCAAATTCTAGTATTCCACTTTGGTTCTAACCAACTGTTCATGAGGGACTAGAGCGAGGCATATGCCAAATGTAATGGACTAGTTATTTGGACCCTTCAAGTGATTAATGAAACCATTCTAGTGATTCCAAGCAGATCAATGTGTAGTATGTTCCCTCTTTCTAAATCTCATTTCATATGTGTTTTTCCTTCTTTGGAATAGTGTAATGAAGCCGTGGGTGTCAGTCGTGTTCATGATTGTATATTTGTTACTAAGGAGCAACAATACCTGTCTTAGATACAAATTTACTTAAGTACCTGTAATGTGCAAAGATTTTCTTTAGATTTTAGTGACAAATGTACCCATGAGGTATATGCCATGAAACATTCATTTGCGCTCCACTGTTTCTACCATTCCACCTTTTCAATCTTACATACCTCTGCTGAGACATTGTTGCTTAGGATTATGTTACAACCCTATGAATTGAATTCCCTCTTTTCCTTCCTCCTCTTCATGTTACTACAACGTCGATATTAAGACTTCTTGTTGTCATGTTTCGACCACTAGAACCAGACACTTCTCTCTAAGGATGGCCCGATTTACCCCCTAAACATTTAGATCAATGTATCCGCTTGGGTTTACCTTCATGAAGGCCGATTGAACCAAGCCCCACTTTTTATTATTTTTAAAACTTCGTGACAATTAGAGTACAACTAAAATCCCCCATTGATAATCTTCCATGCACTCCCCTCTTTAAGATGTCCTAGGCATTGGTCTACAATCAACCTAGAGGCTATCTTTGGGAAGCTTTATATCTCTCCCGAAGCACTTGTACTACGTGCAAGAAAAATCAACAAAATTGTCCAACGTCCTAATGAAGTTTCGACCAATAAAGATACTTCTGCAATACAGCCATTGTTTTCTATACACCGAAATGTCTTGCAAGCCGACTGTAGTGTGCCTCTCAAATCATCTTGGCACACTCACTTGAAGGAACACAAATGTTTCCTAGGTGGCATAACAGTGCATCCTGAAGGTGAAAATTTGGAACTTTCTTCCCTTTCAGGAGTGTCTGGTATATGTTGCCAAATTCTGGATTGTTCTTGTAAAGATGCAGCCACCCCAATGTCTCTTGCCCATAGGAGTCGAGCACAGTGATCATCACCATGACCGGTGGTTGACTAGGGTAATCAAAAAAATTATTGATGTTGCCCTTCTTATACTTAACGTTGAAATATAATTGTTGCAAATAGGTGGACAATTTTAGATGGTGATCATTCTGAAACTTCCCTTTTGTTTGTATTAGTGGTCTATGTGGATGATCGTTTCCTTCCCTAGAATGTAATGCTTCCATTGACGGAAGGCCTGCACAATGTAATACATTTATTTGTTGTAAGTGGAGTACTTTCGAACTATGTCTGGAAGTGTCTCACTGTGGTAATCCACTGGATTCCCATGCTGAGTAAGAACCGCACCAATAACATAGTCAAAGGAATTTGTCTCAATCTTAAATGGTTGTTGCAGGTCTCGTAATGTGAGCATTGGTGCAGAACATAAGAAATTCTTCAACTCAGAGAATGCTTGTTGTTGGGTTTCTAACCAAATTTTTTTTCTTTTGCTCCGCCCTTGGTGACTTGACTTAAAGGCCAAGTGATATGAAAGAACCCCAAGACGAACCTATGGTAGAAATTGGCAAGACCCAAAAATCTACGAAGCTTTGTTAGAGTGGTTGGGGCTGACCAATCCTAAATGACTTGTATCTTGGATGGGTCCACATGTACACCCTACTCATCAACGATGTACCCCAGATATTGAACCTAGGTAAGGCCAAAGGTGCATTTCTCCAAGTTAGCACACAACTTGTGTTGCCATAGGGTTTGAAGGACCTGTCAAATATGGTGGAGGTGCTCTTCCCAACTTTGGCTGAAGATCAATATGTCATCTAAATACACCACCACAGATGCATTGGTGAAGGGTGGCAAGATGTCATCCATCAGTCTGATGAAGGTTGCAGGGGCATTTGTCAATCCGAATGGTATGACCAACCATTCGAAAAGGCCCTCATTGGATTTCAAGGTAGTCTTCCACACATCATAGGGTTCAATAGGTACCTGTTGATAACCTGACATCAAGTCATTCTTGCTGAAATATTTGGCCCCCTTGAGCTGGTCCAGAAGGTCATCAATTCGCGGGATTGGGTGCCTATTCCAGACAGTGATCTTGCTTAGCAACCGATAGTCAATGCAAAGCCTCCAAGTCCCATCCTTCTTCTATACCAATGAAATCAAGTTGCCACAAGGTGATGAGCTTGGCCTGATGTGCCCTTTCTACAATAGTTCCTGAATCTACCTATTGATCTCATCATTCTTCAGAATAATGGTTCGATAAATTGGTCCATTGGGCAACAACGCGCCTGGGGTCAGATCGATGAAGTGCTTGACCTAAAAGTGCAGAGGTACCCCTGGGGGTGAGGCAAAAATATCCCTGTACTCCTTCACGACCTTGTCCATTTGTTGTTGCTGTGTAGAGGAGCCCTGCCTAGAAGCCGTGACCATAACCTTCTTCTTGCCCTGGGGACAAATCATAAGGAAAACAAATTTCCTGGTATGGGAAATGATCTTACTTCATTGCTTTGCAGTGATCAAAGAGATGGCGGTAAGTAGGGCTACCTCCGGTATCCTGTACAACTTATTAGCCAAAGTAATAATCACAGAGCAAGGTCTAGACTCATATACATCATGTCGCTTCCACAAGTATGGTTGTCCTAATAATACATCACAAACTTCAAGAGGAGCAACGTCACACAATACCTCATCTGTGAAGGGATTGATGTTGTAGGGAAGGTGACACTACTGGCTGACACAAAGATCTCGTCCTTGGTGAAGGCACTTGATGGTGTACGACTATGGATGTGCTATAGTATTTAGGCCCAGTTTCTTCACGACCTCTGCTGAAATGACGTTATTTTGGCTCTCACTGTCGAAAATAAACTACAACAGAGAATCCTTCACCCACATCTGTGAGTGGAAGAGGCATTCCTCCTCCTTTAGATCTTCAGGCTCAATCTTTTGGATCTTGGTGGTCGCCACGATGGAACTAGGCTCTGTATTAATGATATGCTTCCCTTCTCAGTTCGCTTATCGGGTTATGATTCAGAGTTGAAACCTACATCTAATTCAGAAGCCTTCAGCTTGGCCACCAATGACTGCTTGGCCCAACACTCACTTGTATTGTGAGTGGAGCTCTTATGGAACTCACACCATTTTCATCTGTCCTTCTTCACCTTCAAGGTGTTGTTCTTTGCTTGCGGCTTCAACGAGATGTCCTGGGTAGCGCTGCCTTGGCTTGGCCCTTTGTTCTATCGTTTGGGGGTGCCTTTTACTTGCTTTAGATTCACATATCCAAAGTACTGCTTCTTCTGTTTAAACTTATACTCAATCTCGACAACGTATTGATACCCCGTGCCAAGCGAGGAAATGTCTAAGAACTCCATCTCATCCTGGATGTACTTGTGTAGATAGTTGTGGTACTTGAGCACCAAATTCCACTCAATATCCTTGATACCCATCTTCATCCGAAGGGTATAGAAAGTATTTGTGAACTTTGGCACATCTTGGTCCCTTCCCTAGATCACGTGGTCCACTTTATGTATTTGTCTTCATAGCTCCCGACAAGGTAATATTGTTCGTTGATGGCGTCTCGTAAAGAATTCCAAGTGGGTACCGCTGAAAACAAAGAGGGTTCACTCTCGTCATTTTTTTCACAGTAGGTTTCCCACTAATCCTTAACGTGTGGGGCGACTTTAAGAAGTGCAAAAGTAATATTTTATCAATTGGAAAAGTCATGAACTAAAAAATATCCTTCCAATATATTTAACCATTTATCTACAATGTCTGCATCTATCAAGCCTTTGACTATGGGAATATCGAAGTCAACTTGTGCATTAAAAGGATAGCACCTCCAGAGTGGTTGCTAGATGAAGATGCATCGCTTATGCGTAGCCGTTGAAGGATCTGGGCAAAGTTATCCATCATCGTGTCCCTCTGTCGCTCAAGGGCTTCCTCGAGCAACATTTTCAAAGGATCTCCTACCCCCTCATCTTTATTTTCTTCCACAATGGGAGGTCGTCAAGTTTTGCAAGGTTGATCTTGTAATGGTTCAACCAAATCAACCCCTAACTCCTTATACCCTGACCTCGTTGGGCACATGCAAATAAAAATAGAGAAAGAGTAGACCGCTCTAGTACCACTGATCTAAACTTAAACAGGGATGCAAAAACTTACATATATAATCATAAACACGGAGATGCAGTAGAAAAACACTTCATTTCATGAATAGAAAAATATTGAACTATGCTTACAAACATAATGGAAATATGATAGCTCGAGTGATGGTATCTTATCTCTAAGAAGAGATGTGGTGGCTACATGCCTTTGAACTATGTTTAAACGAGGCTCAAAGGCCTATTTATTATTGGAAAACATGAGAAAACCCTAAACAACCAAAACCATGACCCCATGATATGTAACACCAAGAGTTTGTGGGCTCTGTTGGGGTTAGTTGGGCATCCAAGTTCCTGGGGTCATAACTTGGTCATATTATATCCGTTTGGCACGTACGATACCTTGTTAGAAAGGTCTTTCTGAGTACTACAAGTTTCACCATATGCCCTTGCCTATGGCTGTGGGTGTGACGCAGACCCCGAGAATATGTTGTTTAGGGGGTCAAAACTGCTCCAGAAGTTTAGGACCCGAAAAATTGCTATAAATGCTGAAATGGACAAGGAAACAAATGAAACTGATTGGGGGATCTAGGTGGAATAGGCGGGTGACCACCAATATCCACCTGGATCATCAATCTTCCTCTGTGCATCTTTGGTCACATGGCAATATAGAGATGAATGACCAACATATGGCCTCTTACTGGAATAAGCCTCCTCTGGTGTCTTCATCTCAAGTATCCAATGTAGGCTACGGTTCAGAACATAAACCGCTACATTACCTGCCTCATCCCACAAGTGTAGTGGTAGGCCTTGATCATGCAACATCGCCCTCACTACCCCTACGATGCTTATGTTCTTCCTCTCAGCCACCCTATTCTACTGAGGGTTATGGGGTGCCATCAACTCTCGTTTATCCCTTCCACTACACAAAATTTCGTTCTTAAACTTATTTGAGACATAATCACCACCATTATCACTCTATATAGCTTTAACCTTCTTGCTTGACTCTTTCTCCACCAATTCTTTAAACTCACAAAACTTTGTGAAAGTTTGATCCTTTTTCTACATGAAAAATATCCAACATTTACGAGAATAGTAATCAACAAATATAACATAATACTTCTGTTTGGCCATGGATTTTTTAAGAATCGTCCACACACATCTGAATGGACTCGCTCTAGAATAGCCTCTACTCAACTGTCTCTGTCGCAAAAGGAATACTTGGTGTATTTTCCCAAAGTACACCCCTTGCATTAGTCAACTTGCTCAAGCGTATCTTTGGGAAGACCGGTAGAGATCTTCTGCAATATCTTCAAAGCCCCATTATGAAAGTGGCCTAATCACCTATGCCACAACTCGCCAATGTCTTATCTCTGCACCCTTTCTACTTTTGTGCTCAAAGCAACACACTCTTCTACCTCCAACTTATAGAGATTCTTCACCTATATCCCTATCTTCTTTACTTGACCCGTGGCTATGTGTCAATGGATACCAAGATCTTATTCAACCTGGGCACATACATAACATTCTTCAAGGTAAGTAGAGCCCCATGCTCCCTCTAAAAAGTAACCATGCCCAATCTAGTAACAATATACTTCTCGCCGTCACCCATCTCGATATGCATCTAGAGATCTTTCTCCTCTAGGTCATTGAATAAATCTTTGTTGCCAGTTATGTGGAATTAAGCTCCACTATCTGAGTACCATACACTTCCCATCATTGATGAAACTAGGCATGCAATGAGGGAAAAGTCCAATTCGAATTGAGAGGCCAAAGCCTGACTCGTCGTTCCCCTTAAGGACTTCTGCTTCGACTTCTTGAGTGCACAATTTGTAGAAAAATGGCCCAACTCATGAAAATGAAAGCACTCAACTTTCATCATGTCTTTCTTCTTACCTCCATGATAAGAATATGATTTAAAATGGGAAACTTTCCCTTTCCACTTCTTCGCCTTAATTTCTAAGTCACAGTTCTCTTCATCATCAGCCTTTCATGAAGAGCCATCCCTGGTGTTCCTCCTGATCTCCTCCTGCATCAAATCCAACCACAGTCATTCCCAATCTAGCAACTTCTCCCGACCATTGACATAGTCCTGATAACTGTGCAAACTCTTTGGGAGTCCTAGAAGAGCAAGATTCACCATATCATCCTCGACAACTGTGATTCCAACACTTCCAAGTTCATCACGACATTGAGTGAACTTGGTCAAGTATTTTGGAATAGTCTCTCCTTTCTCCATTTTGATTTTTCAAAGTTTGTCCTTCAATGCCAATTTCCTTTGGTCACTATTGTTCTAATACAGGTCCTTTAATGCTTTCCACATAGCATATGGAGTTTCCTTGCCATGGAGACTCGAGACAATGTGGTCATGAACTCCCTCAAGGATTATCGCCTCGCCTTTGCCACACACTTCTTCCATTCAGTCAAATTTTGTGCATCTGATGCTGCTGGCTTAGGAATTTCTTGATCAACGAATTCCTTCAAGCCATTATCCTCTAACACAACCTCCATTCTATCCCTCCAGGCTATAAAGTTTGAGCTTCCTTCCAAGGCTTACTCGAGCCACAAATCGTAGAACACCATATGTCGATCCTGAAGTATGTATTACAAATTCGAATTTCACTTGTAACCCAAAACTTCGAAATCTCCTCTAGAATACTATTCCCAGCTATGATACGATGTAGAAAATCTTATAGATTCATAAGATCATGCAATGTACTAAAGCACAAGACAATAATCTAGTACTTTCAACCAACGAAAGTCAATAGATCGATGAAAACAATAATAACAAGAAGAAGATAAATCAATGGCACATAACACAAGATGTATCTCGGGAAAGCCACTGCTAAAAACCCTACTATATGTATTTCATATATCATAAATATGAGTGAAGATACAAAGCTTTCTCTCACTATAACAATTCCGCACAAGTATGCTCAACTCTCCTAGCTCACAAGCTAGCTCTTGGCCAACACTTAGCCAACTCCGTAACTCTCAAAGCTCCTGATCTCTTGCATAATTCCCAGGATGAATAACCTATATTTAAATGGAATTCATGCTTCCAAAAATGCGCAATCCAAACATAGGATCAATCTCTGGTGCATGCATGATATTTATACTCCAGTAAATAATTCCATTGGTAGTACATTGTCCCTGCACTCTAGTCTCAATTGGGTATTTCTCTGAACTGACATGCATGAGTTTCTCATGAAGGAATCTTCAATTAACTGGAGTAACACTTGTGGATGCATTAGTGCACCAACTGACTATTAGTCCTCTATTAGTTCCAAAAACAACTTGGAAATAATTTAACTTAACTTAACTCAGTAAACCGCGTGATCTAATTTCCAACTCAATTTAAATTCATATTGGACCCCTAAAACTGAGGGAGAACATATACATGACTACAGAAATACTTCCAACTCAAAATTTCTAAGCTAATTAAGTTAATTAAACTTAATTAACTATTTAAAAGTTGCTATTAGAATCAAATTCGATTTTCTTTCTCAGTTTAACTCAAGGACAAATTAAATTGGAATTTCTTGTTGCCATTTCACAACAAAAATGAGGATATAATTGATCTCTCATGAGTCAATCCTTAAAAAAACATCAAAAAATTATATTATATACATCATGTGAAAGAACCTGTAGAAAATAGTCATGTGCATGTAAACACACACTCCATATAGGGCCTATGGTAAGAAGCATACTCGCAATTACCTATAAACTAAGAAATCTGTCAAACTCCCATATCCTGAGAAGTGCCTTCTTTAGACAACACATTACTGACCATGTTTCTCTCTCTATAAATGTGACAGCATGAAACATAATCAAAATATTGTTTTGAAAGGTATATTTCTTCAAGTTTCAGGCATAGAGTGTGCATGTGACATCTAGCGATTTTGTTGAACGAATTTATAACAATCGTTGAATCACCAAAAATCTGCCACCTGTGGATATTTTGTTTAATAACAAAAGCTTTAGACTCATAAGCTCTGAAAATTTGTTTTTGTTGTGACCTAAACCACTTTTCATTTTTTTTAAATGACTTGTAGAAATATGTAAAACAACACCCCCTCTTAAGGCGCCTCTTGCAAGAGTCGCTCCATCAAAATAGGCCCACGGGAAGGACTAATCAATGGATTCTTCAAAAATAGTTCTTTGGCGAGGGTTTGAATAAGTTGTGTCCAACAAAGAAAGCATTGCAATGGATTAAGCCACCACAATGTCTGGAGTGATGGATTTCTCTTTAAAAACTTCAGTGTTCTGAACCAATCATATACCCCAAGATAGGAGGGGAAGACATTGGAGTTGTTTTGGGAAGATGTTTTCCCACTAGTTCTTCCAGGGTTCAAGGCATTATTCCCACTGCCATTTGAGTTGAATATGTAATTTTTAGCTAGATGAGGACCATACAACCTTTATGAAAGAACAATAAAGGAACAAGTGAATTACAGATTTGTCTGAATTTTTGCAGAGTGGGCATCAACTTGGGCCAATAATGCCTCTTTTCATCAAATTTCCCATGTATGAACTTTGTTTTCCAAGATGCACCATTGAAATAGACAAGATTTAGTCGGGCACAATAATTTCCATAACTTCTTCCACCACCAAGATGGGTGATCCAACTTTCTGTGTTCATTTAGGAAAACATATCCTGCTTTGGGAGCATAAGATCCATCAGCTACAAAATCCCAAATTAATAAGTCATCTATGTCACGAATGCAAACATGTGTAGAATTGGGAGAGGATGTGTATTGATGCCATTGCTTCCAGTAGATGCAAGGGAGATATAATTTCCAAGGGGATTTCCATCCTTGAGACCAAATAGAGGATTGATCGTGGTCAACTATCTATGCCAAAGAGTGATAACACCAAGTGTGAAGAAATCCAAAAGGGCCGGCGACAGTTGGTTGTAATGTTCATTGCACTTTATATTAATATGTTATATTATATTTGAATTAATAAATCAATATAATGTCTTAACTTCGAATATACTAAGGGATGAGAGGGATCAAAAATTTGAGGACACAAACCTATTTTTTAGTGCAAAACTTAAGAAAAAGTTTTCACCTAGAAAGGTTTGATTCCTGTCGGCAGTTGGTAGATCCAAAGTTAAAATGAATCTATGCAAATTCTTAATGATATATTATCTTTATATAAATATCACATCCTATATATAGATTTATTTTTTATATAATATTAAAACCCGACAGATATATATATTACAGCCATTTTTCTTGACTGTTTCATAATTTAAAATTTAATTTTTAATTTTTTATGCCTATTATGATTTATTCCTAGAAAAAATTGTTTGTAATTTTATTAATATAAAAAAAAATTATAGTATAACCAATTGAATTGATTCGATTTATTATTTTTATTACTTGTTGCTTTGCATTACTTTATTAATCAAGACAACGTTATGTTCTATTGTTATTATTTTTTGATCTAATGCTTAATCTCTCCCCTCTCTCCCATATTGAGATGACATTTAAATGTTTACACTCATTTATGAACACTATAACATCTCCTCTATATTGAGCTATAGGTGCAACAACAAGGTGAATGTGAATAGCAGTAGCGATGTTGTTAGTCCTTCCATAATGGAGAAAAAATAAAATAAAAATTGTTTGGGCCTCCAATAAGGTAAATCGAAATAAATTTTTTTTTTTGGCGTTGACAATGTTTAGGGTTTCATATAGTAAAGAGAATTATGTATTTGTTGTTGATTAGTCTAAAAAAGTGATAATTGGTTGATGTTTTTATTTTTATTTTATTGTTAAGAAAAGAAAAAATAAAAAATAAAAAATAAATCAGACTTAAATTTGTATTATATCAAGTTTACATGAAGTTCTGATATGCTTGGTCTTCACACTGTCATTGTGCAACAATGCATCAGAAATAAAAAATAAGAAAACACACAAAAAAACGAGGCCTTCATATAAAGGCATCACACAATAGTTCAGAGCATATACAAAGGAGAAATGTAAAGCATAAACAATATAAAGACATACAAAAATAATTGGGCACCAAAAATATAGATAAATATCACCATAGACATACAAAAATAACTAAGCGCCAAAAATACAGATAAATATCACCATAGCCGTAACGGTAACATGTTTTCAATTTATTTTAAAATTAAAAAGCCTAATTTTATGAGTGCCCATTCTATCTATGAGTGTTTTGACACTATTACGCTTGACATTGTTATTGCTCTACTCAATTATGTTAGAATTGAAGAGCTTTCAGGTCACTTACATAAGTGAGGGGGTGGGGAGGGGTGAACAATTATGCCAAGGAAGGAGAAAGGGTGTGCAAAGAAATTGTGTGTGGGGGAGCTTCCCAAAGAACAAGGACTATATCGGATCAAGCTTTCTTCATCCGCATAAGGCTAATTTAATATGCGGAGTCGAGGCATGGACAAGTAGGCTAATTTTGTTGGTGAGTGCTCTAACGAGGTTGTAGGTCCCTTCCATAAGCGAGGCAGGGGTGGCTGAACAAATATATTAATTTAATATGAAATTTCTACTATTTTTTTGTGCAAATAAAGGGTGTGCGAGAAGTAAGGGTGTGTGGGAAGTGCGGGAGAAAGGGTGTGTAAAGAAATTTTCTGCAGAGGAATTTTTTAAAGAGCAAGGAATATATCGAGTCCCGTTATTTTCCTATGCACTCGACACAATGTATATTTTGAAATTTAAAAAATTGCTCTGCACATTAGTTGGAAACCAATCTATCTTAGTGCTTAATAAGATTTTTCAGAACAATTGATAGTTAGCTACATTTACAAATACTTCCAATGTTGTTGAGTGTTTGGGGTTTCCCTCTTCCTGAATAAGGAACAAGAACTTTTTCCATCCCGCATACTTCTATTGTACACCTACCTCTTTAATTTTGCAGAGTGCTATAAAAATATAAGGAAATATAGGTTCAACTAACTATCAAATTTGGTGGAAGAAGCTTTCATTGTGCTCTTTATGCAGTTGCGCACAACCACGCCTATACACTTAGAGCCACTAAACATAGTTTTGAGAACACCTCAAAGCAATTTCACCAGAGCTCTTATGTGGATGAAGGAGAAAGGGTGCGCAGGGGGAAAAAGTGTGCGGGAAAATTGTGTGCAGGACTGAAGAAATATGCGAACGAAAGTTTTATGTATTAATTTAATATGAAACTACTAAGATTTTGATCTATCACGGGGTATGAAAATAAGTGAGAAATTGCATTTATGGCATAATAAAGTAAGGAGATGTGATAGGGAAAAATGCAAATGAGAATATTTGATGCTTGTTATGGCTATCAATGAAGAAGTGAACTTCTTGAGAAGATTTTATTTCATCAAGATGGACGACCTGATGCTCACCATGGGATATGATCAGGTGTGCGGGAAGTGCGGGAGAAAGGGTGTGTGAAGAAATTGTGTGAGGGGGTGTTTGTTAAAAGAAGGGAATATATTGATTCAATTTTTTTTCCTCTGCAAGGGGTGTGCAAAGAAATTGTGTGAGGGGGTGTTTGTTAAAGAGAAGGGAATATATTGATTCAAGATTTTTTCCTCTGCACTTGGCACAATGTATATTTTGAAATTTTAATAAATCACTATCAAATTCAATTGAACACCATTGTTTTTCAAAATAATTAATGCATTCATTATGCTTGTTTTGTATCTGCGCACAACTACACCTCCGCACTCAAAACCAAAAAACATAGTTTTAAGAATTAGACATTTGACCTCCTGCAAACCAATTTTTCTAGAGATCATTTTCATCCCAATATCAAATAAAACATGCCAACATCGACATGGTAGTGCACACAGTTGACTTCCCACCCTTATTAAAGAGACTAGCATGTCAAATACAATATATATATATATAATATATATATATATATATATATATATATATATATATATATAATATATATATATAATATTTTTTTTTTTTTTTTTTTTTTTTAAGTTTGACTGGTGAGACATTGTACTTGGCAGGGGGGGTTGGGGGGGGATTGAACTTCCGATCAATGGATACACAAGGGATAATATATAATACTATAATATATATATATATAATATATATATAATATAATATATATATATAATTATTATATATAAATATATATTAGATATTTTTTTTTTTTTTTTTTTTTTTTAAGTTGACTGGTGAGACATGTACTTGGGCAGGGGGGGTTGGGGGGGGATTGAACTTCCGATCACATGGATACACAAGGGATTTCCAACATGTTTTTTTTCCAATTGTGCTACCACCCGTAGACAACATGTTAGATACGTTATTATGAAATAAACTAGTTCCTAGATGTAGTTTTTTGTTTTTCACTACAGGAGATGTTAGAAAATTATATATTACAGAGCAATGGAACACATAAAATATTGTGGAAACACAAACACATAAAATAGAAGAGACATAGACATACGTAGTTCACCCAATTTGGACTACGTCCATAGAGAAACAACCAATCGTTCCTTTTATATTATTCAACAAAATGAAGAGATACAACCTATAACAGATCCACTGCAATTTCCTCTTCGCTCTCATATAGTTCCCTTTTTATTTCTCGCTTAGAATAATCATACACAGTCAATACAATTCCCTCATATAAACTGAGGGTTTCCTTCTAGGGAAAAAATTCTAAACTAACATAACCTCTATCGTCAAATCATTTGCCTCATGAACGACCTAGGTTGAATTCCCTCGAACCCTCGTCGGGGGCCTGTTGACCCCTAGACCCCCCAGTTGGGGGTAGATGGTCCCCCTGCAACCCTCCCCTGCCCGGTGTGTAGGGGCGTACGTTATTCCTCGGGTATACATTTGGATAAAACAAAGACCTCTGAATCAGGAAGATAATCGAGCTCCACACCCAACAGGTTCCTTTTCGACATTACAATTTATGAGTGCTCAATTGTAGTCCCCATTGGGGAAAATGCATTAAATTTTACGATTTAAGTATCATGGTTTTGATAGATGCATTATGAAACATATATTATTCTTTGGACCATGACTTTGTAGTCAATGATTGTTCAAATTCTAAGTTTGTTTACCAATTCTAAAAGGAATTCTAAGATGTGAAAAACATTAATTTAAAGTATATTTTCAAGAATTTGCTTTGAGATTTTACATATTAACTAATGTTATGTAGATTCCAAATTATATTGTGTGAGGGACCATTTCAATAAGAGTGTGAAACCATTCTCCTGTGCAAAACACCTTCCTCATATACATTAGAAAGACATTTCGTTTAATATTGGATGATAACTATTTATTTAACAAATTTCAAATCACAAATGAATTTAGTATTTGGGAATCTCAAATTACAAAAACCCACATAGAGATAGTAGTGGGGATAATTAATCACCTATCCAAACTTTTCATGCCTCAAACTTTTGTAGTTCTTTTTACTATAAAGTTTGAAAGATGGTATATGTTTTAATCATTTAAATTTTTGCAGAGTGTGGAAGTGTCGAATAATCTATCATTGTGCTTCTTGATATCAAATTAAATGTTTCCACATTGAAAGGTAAAACATATCATGGAATTTTGAAAGATAATGTGATGATTGTAACCACTAAGTCTAGTTATGTTGTCTATAGGAGCATTGGGTGGGTTTTTATCATGTAATTTTTAGCATACACATTTCCAATGCATGTTCAATTACTTTATGGGGGAGCTAGTTACAAAAGGATTTGTTCTCTAGGTTGTACATTGATCGCTCTAGTAGTTGCATGACATGAGGGATTTTTTCTTCAAGCTCATTTCAAAAGTAGGTGCAAAACATGTAGAATTTTTGTTAGGTAAGTTGTGTATCATTCCGTTTATATGTGAGTACTTAGAGCCTTTGTATAATATATGTTACAATCCTGTAGCAATAAGGTGCATAGTTCAAAAAGTGGATAACATGAGAGTGCTAAAATATTTATACAATATATGTTACTGTAGTCTAGTTGTAAGGACTAAATTGTTTTTGTGCTATGAAATTAGAACCTCTTTTTTTTCTTATTTCTATATATTTGATCTAATTCATATCTTTGAAGTAAGGAATATGAACACAAGTAGAACAAATATAGTTAAATACAAAGATAACATTGCTAAGAGGTGTGTTTTTGTTCTATTTATTGTCATTTGATTATTATATCATACAACTCTCTATTTTTTTGCTATATTTTTTATGTAATGTACTAAAAATGACGCTTTTTCAAATTTCAAGTAACATGCACCACTTAGAGATTTAGATTCAGGAGAATTGTTGATTTGTATAGCTTGGGAGGTACTCCCACACCCTAGGGTATTGGGTTTGGGAGATGTTTTCCCCACATAGGCTTTGTGGGAAAGTGTAGCTAGGATGTGGGCTTTACACACAAATTTGTGTGAGTGAAACCACATGGATATTTTGATGGTTCGATCATGGAGAGCATGTGGAGCACCTTTAAAGGGCTAAGGGGAACCAAAGGCTTCAATGGCGTGGCATTGGTTCAATGAAAAAATTGTGTCTTATATTTTTATGGAGTTTAAACAAATGGTTTAGATTTGTTTGATACATGTGGTGTGAACCTTTATGGAAAATGGAACCCATAAAGAACTCTATAAATAGAAGGAAAGGTGATATCATTCAACACATCCATCCAAGTGCATTCATCAAGTGGAGGGACAAATATGACCTAGTCATAGACCTATAGGAGCAAATTTGAAGTGAAGAAAGGGATGAGTTGGCATCTCTTCTTGTGTTTTGGATAGGCCGAATTAGGGCATTTGTTGGACGATTTGAGAGGCAACATTATGGGCATAAATGCATAGAAAGTTGTGTTCTAGGCCACAAGTTGTTCTGTTCAGGAGAATAGGGTCGAGCCCCTGTAATAGCTATTTTGGAGGGTTGAGAGGTCTAGCAAGTAGCTAGAGAAAGCCTACAAGTCTTGGAGGTACAACACAGAGCTTTTAGGCCTTAAAGTGAGGGTTTGTGTGGGTTATGAAGGTATATAGGCCAAGTTTAGGGTAGTATTGTGGATCCCTAAAATAACATCAAAAATTCAGGTTAATTATGTGCATAAAGCTATGGAATTCAGGGAAGATGATGACGTCTTAAATAGGTAAGTAATTTGTTTCTCATGTTGATTAACTGCTATGGATGGTAGGTTTGTTTAGTGTGTTTTGAATTGAAGTTTTGGAGAAACCTATGAACAATGAATTTGGAGGATTGTTAGTGGCTAGCTTGAAGCCCTAAGTACCATGGACAAGAGGTAGACTTGTCACAGTAAGTGGGAAATGTATAGTGCCCTACGAATTGACCTTTTGGGAGAAGGAAATTAGAAGTTAAGAGGGTAGCTTATTGAGCCCTAGTTTAGTGATTTACATTGGGTGAAATCAGTGATAAGAGGGCAACTGCAAAGCGCTAAGTCTGGTTATATTTGAAGAAACAGAGAGACTAGAAGAGGGCAATTGTGAAGACCATAAGAGTTGGCACTCTTGGACGAGCATGAGAGTAGCTAATGGGCAGAATTGTATCTACCAAAATTCAATGACATTGGAGGAGAAATGATCATTGATAGTGGCACATTTTTGAGCTAGAGATGCAACCTTTATGAAGTGGCAAAATTTGCAGTGATCAACAAAAAATTAGGCAAAGTACCTGCTAGATGTGTTTAAGTTATGTGGACTGAAAGGGATGTGGAAGTTCTACATATGCAAGTAAGTCAAGTGTACCTTTTTCAGGGACATATTGGTAGTCATAATTGCTAATACCAAGCTCTAGTTATATCTTGTATTAGATCTGATTGTAAGGGTCGTGATCCATGGTATGAGAGACTTAATATTGTTGTTTTAAAGTTTGTAATATAACAAGTTGTGGGTTGAAAAGTAGTCTTGTGTACTAGTTTATTCATTATTGTGTATTTTTGGTTGTACAAAGTGCTTGTGTTGTTCCATTTGAGTGTGTTTGTGATCATGATATTAGACTCAAACTTGATTCTGAATGTTGTGGAAAAATCAACAAGAACAACTACAAGCAAAAAGGTACTTTGAATATTTCTATAAAAAATTTGTGCATTTGTATATTTTTTATTTTTTTATTTAGTTTAATATATGTAAAAAGGAACTTTAAAACTAAGATTCTATCTAGTAGATATGAACCTAATATTAGAATGTACATTAGAAATGACTTTGCAATGTTTGATTCTGTCTTCATGACCAAATTCTTACTTAGTATCAATTATAATGTCCTTTTAAGCAGTGATTTGAGTGCAATATTTGTGAACATGCAAAAAATATCATATTCTGAACTGTTCTCAAATAAATATTCTATCAATGATGTGACGATACACATGGACAAATAAGTAGAGATGGAAACGAGCACAATTACTGAATCAAATATTGCAAGAGACACAACGAAAAGTGCAGAAAACATACAAGAAATAAAGACAAAAAGGTAGTTCTGTCTAGGTTTAGCTAATTGTAAAACATATTTCCTTTTTGCTTTCATGAATTAATTTCAATTCAATGCTCTTGAATATGCAAAAAAATAACGAATCTATTCCATTATTGATCGAAGATATCAGTAACAATATAACAAGAAGCATTTTCCATGGCATTGTGTTAGTTACATATCGAACTTTTTTGGACAAAGGAAATATGCCAAAAGCAATACTTCGTGTAGATTTGATAAATAAGAAGGTCAAAACAATAATTACATTGTTTGTGCACACACTATTAATTGAACAACATGAGACAAAACTTATTGCAAACATTGGTGTTTCTATTAGAAATTTTGAAATAATTCCAAATCACAAATACGATAATGGTGAATGTGAGAAAACTATTGTAGTAAATAACTTTAGAATTATAGAAAACATTTGTCCTATTCATGGAGAGTACTGATTTTTTCCCAAATATCACAATTGAAATTCTATCCCGAAGTCAAGATCTTTTTCTAGGTGGCACAATAGGTGCCATTGCAATTTCAACAACACGGATAAGGATGCAATGTGTACTAGAAATCAAAGATGAGAATGAAAATTAGGAAAGGGCAATACTGAACTTAGATTTATTTGTGTTTCAATGATAACAAGTTATTGTCCCTCTCTTATATGGTTTAAATGTATTGTTTTGCAAATATTGAATATGTGACAGGTTCAAGTACATGGCAAGACTCTTCCAACATATCTTTCAATCCAAAGGCAATTACAAGAAAATGTTTTTCAACTCATCTTGCTTAAAACTATAGTTAAAGACCAAGAAAAAGTTTTTTGAACCTCATAATCCACATTAAAAATAGAAAAGAAAGTGGAAAGTCTGAGAAAATTGCTTTCTTCAATGAGTGGAATATGCATAGTAAACTCTCTCTCTCTCTCTCTCTCTCTCTCTATCTCTCTCTCTCTCTCTCTCTCTCATGATTCTATATTAAATTTTGCACCACTTGCAAGGAATACTAACGACAACTAGTGCATACACGACTCCCTTTGAGAGAATGTATGTGTGAAAAGTAGTAGTCCAAATATAACTGCTAGAATTATGGATGAAACTATGCTTTATTGTACCAGTTGCAAGGAAAACTATCACTTTGTTTATTTCCATTAATTAAATTGTTTCATACATGAAAACAAAATGACTAAAACCTAGTTTGTTCTAAGAGGCATGGAATTGGAGAAGGTTTTACCGAATCTGTGAAAAGTTTCCTATCAATAATACTGTGTGGAAAAATTAGTTGTTATTAATTTGTTGTCCAATTTGGATATCCATGGCACATTTACAATAAACCATCAAAACATGATTATGCATATACAACGACGATTGCCTTTGCTTACATGTCGATGAATCTAATGATGACATGGTTTTATTTGCTTGAATTGTCAAGCAATCTATTGATGGTATTCTAGAAATGGTATTATTTTCAAGTTATCAAAATCAAGAAGTGTTCTATGGAAAGTGTGGATATCCCTATTACCAGTAACTAGTAAGACTGAATTCCCATTGACTATTGGCGAGGGATAGAGGGTGTCCGCATTTCCGCAATTCCAGTCTTAACACCACCTTCTACTTTCTTTCTTTCTTTTTAACACCACCTTCTACTCTCTTTTCTTGCAGTTTGTTGGATGGTTTGAATCTAATTTCATCTTCTAGTTACATGATCTGTAGCTATTATCATTGTACAAAAATGTATTTCAATGAATTTGTTTATTTAAGCTCTATGTTTTGTGTTATGTCGTGTCTGCTTTTTTTTGCTTTCTTTTTTTTTTAGTTTGTTGGATGGTTTGAATCTGATTTCATCTTCTGGTTACGTGATCTGTAGCTATTAACATTGTACAAAAATGTATTTCAATGAATTAGTTTATTGAAGCTCCATGTTTTGTGTTATGTCGTTTCTGCTTTTTTACAATGTGATTTCTGACATTGTTTCACTGATTTATCAAATTTGTAAATCCTATAATTAGTCAAACAATGTATTTCCCTCACACATAGTTTATTTTTACATAGACTTTTCCACCACACATGACTTTTTAAATAAAGCAATACACCAATTTAATGATAGCATATAACTTTTCCTACAACAAGGAACGATATTTGTTTGTTTGTAGTTGTTAGCAATGTAACTTTTTCTAAAAGAGAGTACAAGATCCATTTGTTTACAATTGTACAATTTGATTAGATTAGAAAATGAAAGCAAACAATTTCACACTTTTCTAAAGGATAAAACAAAATCTATCTGTTTGCAATTGTGCAATTTAATTAGATCACAAATAACATTTAGATTAGTCTAGTGATCCAATTTGGTGTGATTTACAAAATTCATGTTCCATGAATATGGTTAGAGTATAGGTGATGCAATGTTATTAGCCTATTCTACTTTATGTTTTGAAAAAGTATTCGTTTATTGGGAAGAGAAAATTGCAATATATAGCCTTTAGCATAGACTACATTTCAAAATTGGATAAGTAGAAAAATTTGGTAACGATTTCAAATTTGGTAATGATTTCTTCCTAGAGGTTGACGCTTCTACTAATTGTGTTACGAGAATGGAGGCCTGATTGATCCATTAATGTTTTGCAATAAATCTTATAATAATGTTCTTATGGCATCCAATTCATCTTCTAGTCGCCCAAGCATTTATGGAAGTCCCAATATGATATTCATTAGCGTTATGATATCTTGGCTAAGCATTAAGATATCTTGGTTGAGCATTAATATATCTTGGATGATTGCATATAACTGTTCATGTATGCTTTTTCCAATGCTTTGTTTGGCCATTTGTCTCACTATTGGTATTGTAATAGTAACACATAAACCACAATATTCTGAGTGACAAAGTGTCCCCTCCCCCTCCCCCTCCCTCATCCCCATTCCACCTCCTCTATTGAACTTAATACGGTATTCTGAGTGGCTGAGCATTGCTCCCCTACGCCCCTTTCCTTCTCCTCCATTCAACTTTCCAGTTCTCTAGAACTGTAACGATAAATTCCAATGAAACACCAAATTAATAACACCAAGAATATAAAAATCATCTTTCAAATTCATGGCAGAGTTCCATTTAAAGTAATTTTGGCTTAAAACAAAAGAAATTTCATAAATCATTTCATTGATTTTTTTTTTGACAACGATGATACCAACAAGACTTAGAAAATTCAAGAAACAATAGAAAAATGATAAAGCAAATCCTGATAACATATCAACTTCAGAAGTAATGAAGCAATTCACTTTCCTAGAGCTTTTAGAAACGAGTTTAGTGCTAATGGACCTATAACAAGATGAATGTTGGAAAATCACCTTCCCATAGCTTTTAGAAACTAGTTCAGATCCAACTGGCCTACATGTAATGCATAAGAAGCCATAAGTCATATAAGTCATAAATTGACATCAAAGTTATGAAAGGACATTTAGCTGTTATCGATTTTAATGGTATTCATTAACCATTGATTGTCATCAATCTACCTAGCACTGATTTTGCTGATCTATATTTAAAAAGACCATTTGGCTATCAGTTACTCTAAACCATATTCATTTTTCTTAAATTCCCACTCGAGATAATCCAATTCATAGGATTATGTTTCATGATTGATGTGTTTGGCATGATTTAGAAATAAATATCAACATACTATTTTATTAATATCCTAATTCTAATTCTATTTTGATTTATGTAACAATACAGAGACACTTCAAATTTTTATTGCATTGAGTTATTGCTTTTTTATGGTAGTGTTATTTTTTGTATTAGTTAAAACCCGATGTTCAATTTAGATTAAACCTATGATTAACTAAACTTCTTGTGCCAATAAATACAAGCGTTTTCTACATTTACTCAGTGAATCAATGTGTATTCATGACATTCACTTTCTTAGCTTGTTTTGCTACAATCCAATGATATATTATCAAAATAGAGTGAGCGAACCTTGGTATTGACGAGAGGAAGAAGTGTTGTGCGAGAGAACGAATATGCCGAGAAAGAAACATAAAATTTGTTTCACAATATTTCACAGTTCTACATACATTCTCCTTTTATACAGTTCTTCTACACACTTTTGTTCTACACAATACTACACATAAATCAACTAATTAGTAGTTTTGGCTTGTTAAAGTTTAGGGCATGAAAAGTTTGGTTTACGTGTATATCAAATGCAAAATAAGTGTAAAAAATTAACTATATCTACAAGCCAATTTCGTATCTTGATTCAATATGGTTTCTCTCTGTCACATTAAGCTAAAAACTAACATTTCGAAACTATTATTTTTAAAACATGAATGTTATTGATGTCCAATATATGATGTCCATGAGATCATTTACAAGATTGATGGGATATATTTAGTGATAAGAATGAATTTAGACCCTTCCAGGATGGTAATTGCTCACAATTTTTTTTTTGCAAATAAATTGCTTGCAAATTACAAATCATTTCTAAACATTTGTGCTATTTTTTGACGCGATGAACTATACGTATTCGATTATGAAATTTGATGGACACATCTCCAGAGATGCCCATTTTAATAACCTTATTGACAGTAAACATTGATGTCCAATTCAACAAATACGCATGGAAAAATTCCCACTCCTTTTTGCTTTTTTTATATACCTAAGTTCAAATTCTCACGTAAAATCCATACCCTATGTTTTAGGTTAGCAATGGTAAAATGGAACAAGGTTTTGTTTTCATTATTGTATGTGGGGTACTAAGAGCTTTCATTGTGTGGAGTTTTCTCTGCACCTTGGAATTTTGCACAACGATAAATCTTCCACAAAAGAAAACAATATAACATATATAGGGTAATATTATTTATTAAAATAACATAAGTGAGGAAATCAATAGTAGTTGATTTGTCTGCACAATATTGTTGATAGGAAACTTTTCATAAATTAGGCCTTATTTTCACTAGTTCCACACCTCTTAGAACACAGTGTGTTGTAGTCCTCTCGTTTGCATTTATGATATAGTTTAGTCGATGGAAATAAAAAAAGTGGCAATTTTCCTTGCAGTTGATACAATAAACAATAGTTTCATCCATATTTCTAGTAGTTGCAATTGGACTACTACATTTCGTACATACAGTCTCAAAGGGACTTGTATATGCACTAGTCATCGCCAATAATCTTTGCAAGTGCTACAAAATTGATATAGAAAACCAAGACTTAGCAACTGAATCAAATGAACTCCTCTCTCTCTCTCTCTCCTTCTCTCTCTCTCTCTCTCTCTCCTATTATATATTTATATAATATATAGATATATCTATAATAGAGTTTATTGTGCATACTCCACTCACTGAAGAAAGAATTTTTCTTAAACGTTTTACTTTATTTTCTATTTTCAATGAACAAATGAATGTGGATTGCAATATAGGTTCATGTAATTGTCATATTCATCTAAACAACATTGCTTTTAAAAATATTTAAGGCAGAGACACGAAAGAGGCTTTCATTACGCTCTTTCCATACCTTCACATAATGTGAAAGCATTAATGCAACATAGTATGGAGGAAGATTCGAACCAGTGCTTTCTCTAGCTATAAATGAAGAAGAGAGAAATTGTGTCAAGATCTAGAAGGAGCAAGAATATCCCTCCTTCTAATATGCATATTGAGAAGACATTATTTGTTAAAAATATATAGCAACTTTGTATTTTCATAGCATTCATCAGCATATATAACATTTAGTGGTTCATTGAATCCTAAATCATGATCCCTACCTTGAACTTGAACTTACAACAATGATGATAACATTGTACATTCATTGTTGATAAGACCTTCAAACATCTTCCTTGTTCTCTAAATCCACTAAAACCTCTATCTCTTGATTTCTTTTTGTTTCCTTATCAACAATTTCATTGGCCTTCATATACTTCTCTTCCCACATTTCTTCCACTTTATATTTGGAATTGTGAAATTCTTTGTAGTTATGATAAGTTCTTCCTTTAAGAAATTTCTTCTTACTATGGTTTTATGGTAATTTTAGTTACACGTTTTAAAATGCTAAATAATATGGTGTTTCTAATCAAGATTTTTTTTTTTAACTAATTTGATTTTTTATAGTAGACTTTCAAATATTAGCATACTTAAAAACTAGTTGAATAGGTTCCTTATTCTATCATGGAGTATGTATTTATGTATTGTATAGTTTTTAGTCACAAGTTGTCTTATAATTGATCAAATTTATATAGATTTTGTTTTCTCTCATGAAATAAACTTGGCACTTCAATTTGGTAATCACTAGCTTGATTTTTCAAGAATCTCCCATTCTCTCAAATTCAAAAGATTTGTTGTATCATTAAGTTCTAAGTAATAATTCTCTCTGAAATATGTATTTAGACTTCCAAACTTCTTCTCCGACTATCTCCAAAAGGACGAACACAATAGATCGCGAAGCTAAGACACCAATGTCCCAAGAACCAGAAGAGATGAAGGAGATGCAAGATAAAGAAAGTTGGAAGACTGTAGAGAAGAAAAAGAAAGCTACATCACCAATCTCGCCAAGAAAGACAAGGAGCCAGACAATTAGAAATTAAGAAAGTATAGGTCCGATAGACCAATTTGGTCTCAGTGGACGGTAACCATCATCATCATCATCATCATCATAAGAATTTAAACTTAATTTCTATTAGTCTTTAGTTCAACAACCTTGCAATTTATTATATAATATATTCTTCATCAATTTTGCTAGATCTTTATCCTCTTCTCATTTTTGAGCCACTCTCTTTGGCTTCTTTAATAAACTCTCCAAATCTTCTAATTTTATTCCTAACACCTATTATTTTTTAATCGCTTAAATCTTGTTCATTCTCTTCTCACAATACCTTTTAGTTGACATTGGATTTAGATAATTGAAATATTTGGTAAATAAGATATATGAACAAAAATATAATACCAACCTTATGATAGTAGGGATTCACTAGTAAAATTTTGGGGTTATATATACCAATAGATCACCTTTATCACACACTCTTCAATCCTATGCCCAAATGGTTTTAAGTTTTTTCATTTCTTAAACATGTGTTGGGGGAAAGTGAAGAAAGATTATTGCTTGTGGGACTAAATTACTGGGGAAATAGGTATATATTGACAATTTACTCTCCAATTTCTCTAGTTTTAATCTTAACACTGATTCTTTTTAAATCAAATTCGTCTTTCCTTCTGTTCTCACAATCCATTTTAGTTGGTATTGGATTTTAATTCAAATGTTTGGTGAATGAGATGTATGAACAAAAATATAACACCATCTTTGTTGTAGAGATCATTTTTAGTTTAGGATTTATAGTCTCTTGAAGAAACGAAAAATTGTTGATAAAAATAATTAATTTTGAAAAAGGGCAAATGCTTCACTAAGTAAATGGAGAAATTGAGGTAGATATATTAAAAATATATATTTATGTAATTTAATTTTATATTGTTTTATATTATTAATGAATAAGCAATTCCAATTTTCTTTAGTGGTATGGTACATTTTGAATAATTGATTAATACATAATTTATATAAAGAAGATTAAAATATAAATTAACATTTTTTTTATGATATTAGAAAAAGTAGAAAGAAATAATAAGAATAACATGATTTTAAAAAAAAAAATTGACAATATTGTTTTTATTTAACCATTTATAAAAATATATTTAACCACACATTATAGCTATATAATACATATTTCAAATGACAATTTTTAAACACTTAAATTATGATATATCATTAAAATTGATATATAGTTAATTAATGTTTTTTTGCCAACATAGCTTCATGATTTAACATAAACTTAACCATTTATAAAAATATATTTAACCACACATTATAGCTATATAATACATATTTCAAATGACAATTTTTAAACACTTAAATTATGATATATCATTAAAATTGATATATAGTTAATTAATTAATTTTTGCCAACATAACTTCATGATTTAACATAAAAGATAAATTTAATTCTTATCATTAAAATCTACATATAAATGAATTATTTTTTCATTGTTAACATATGCTCATATTTAAAATGCAAAATATAATTTTTTAGCTGTGCAAATATTTTACAAATTGCATACCTTCAACTAGTTTTCAAATTTCTTATCCTTTACATGGGGGTTCCTCTATTGGGTGTTCTCAATTGTGGCATCACTTGAAATTAAATCATGATTTCTGCAGAAACAACAAAATTTAGTTACTTAACTAAATCATGTTACATAATTCAATTTAGTTGGAAATGTAAATATAATGTTTCCCAAAGAACTATTTTTTCATGTCCCTATATTATGCTCACATATAACATAATTTGGAAAAGTAATTGGCCCATTATCCACACCTCTTTTCTTTTCTTGCAATGAATAAAAATCACATAGTGTAATTAGGGGAATTGTATTAAAGGATCATGAACCACATATCCACATACTTGCAAAATTTCAAACACTTTGTATGCACACTAGATTCACATTGCACACACCATCACTACTAACCAATTTGCTTAACTAACCATTACAAGTAGAGTAATTGAGCTTATATTTTACTTTGAAATTTTGCACACAAACATATACTCACATAGTATAATTAGGAAAGAAGTGTCTATCATCCACACATCATTTCTTTTCTTGCAAGGAACAAACATCACATAATGTAATTAGGGGAAATGTATTAAAGAATCATGAACCACATATCCACATACTTGAAATTCAAACACTTTGTATGTGCATTAGATTCACATTACACACACCATCACTACTAACAATTACAATTAGACTAATTGCTTATATTTTACTTTGAAATTTTACACACAAACATATGCTCACATAGTATAATTAGGAAAGAAGTAAGTGGTCCATCATCCACACATAATTTCTTTTATTGCAAGGAACAAACATCACATATTTTAATTTAAGGGAATTGTAAATGATCCCTACATATCCACATCAATTCACACTTTGTATGCTCACAATTTCACTTGTACACACGTTTACCCCACACAATAAACTCAATCAAGTTTTGTATAAAGGGCATCCTCTTTCCAACATCTTTGTACCTAATTTATTTGAGCTTCTATTTTGTTGCACACCCTAAGTGAAGCAAAGTCTTTCTAAAAACAACCTTAATATGAACACACTAAATTCCCCACAGGGGCCACAAGATAATTTATAGTTTAGGCTAGGGCCATGGCGATAGGAAGCACATAAGACGTCATGGTTGTTTTTCATATTGAAACATATGTCTTTTAGGGAGCTTAAAATCCTACATCATCCATTGACAAATCCAATACATGGAAAGAATCTCGTGAAGGGGGTAATGCATAGGTGGAAAATTATCATGGACCTTCATGTTGTCTCTCGACACATGGTAGGGGTTCTAACTCCAAAACTGACAACCAAAAATTGAGATTCGTCCATTCCCATTGGACGTAGGTATCTTAGTGGCCAAATCTAAAGGCATATTTCCCTATAGGTTAAGGTGCGGGAACACTTAGACATGAGGTGATCTTGGTCAAGCTACTGGAAGTGTTGCCAACTTTTTTGGGATGTATCCCTAGTACGTTTGGCCATTATAACCCTTTCGTTACCCTAGTTAGTTTTTTGGATGTTGGAAGCATCGCCAGTGACATTTATGATGTGGCCCCAACATCCTATTCTAAAATCTTCATGTGGCCCATCTACTACTTGAGCAGAAGGACATTAGGTCTTTTTAGGAATTTTTCTCATACACAAAACCTCAGATAAGCCTTTTTTGTTAACTGTTTCACACATTAGAATTAAAAAGAAAACTAACCATTTATTTTTTGCTTTGTTTTATGTATGTGATTCATTTTCTTTTCCTAAAGAAAATTCATATGTTCAGGTGTGCTTACAAATGCAACAATCATAGGTGTTGTTGATTTCTTTCCTTTCTTGCCAACTGATTTCTTTCTCAGAATGTAATGCTTGTCATTAATTACATGTTTCATAGGGATTATAACATCTTCAGGTTCCTCCTATATATAATTCACATCATCATGAAAATTATTTTACCTTTCATACATGTTTAATGCATTTACCTTTCATCATATTTTGAATCACCCTTTTTGTTGACATAGGGGCTGATACTTTTACTGGTGCACTCTCCTTCAACCCATCTTTCCCTGAGCTCAAAACCCTTTTATTTTAATGTTTCAACTTAGAACCCTTGGTTCATGTCATCTTTTTCTACCTAGCTGCCAAGTCTGAACTTGTTTTTTATTTAAATTTTCCCTATGGTTTGTGACGAATACCCTAGGGTTTCCAAATTTATTTTTATTTACTGATGAGGAATGATTTTACCTTTCATCATATTCTGAATCACCCTTTTTGTTGACACAGGGACCAATAATAAATTTACTGGTGTGCTCTTCTTCGAACCATCTTTCCCTAAGCGTGAAACCCTTTTCTTTTCATGTTTCAACTTAGAACCCTTAGTCCATGTCAACTTCTGCTACATATCTACTTACTATCAAATCATATCAATACCTTCCACCTATGGTGATTTATTAAATAAAGATGTGTATCTAGATCTACTATTCGCTTGTCTTATGATGATGATTTACTTGACTTACAAGTATATTTTGTATTCCACTATGTAGGGATGGAAATTGAGCAACCACATGAGGGAGAAGATGTGTCCCATCAAGTTGATCAACAAGATGATGATCAACATGTTCCCTATGGACTTGACCAACCAGTAGAGGAACATGTGCCCTGTCAAGCTAATCAACTATTAATAGGGGAACAATATGTGCCACATCAAGCTAATAAACCACTAGGGAAGAATATTTTCCCTGTCAAGTTGATCAACTGCGGGAAGAATGAATTGTTTCCTCTCAAGTTGACAGGATAACATGGAGCTGCAGTAGTATGTAAAGGGGTGGACCATTTGTAGAAAATTTGGATGCAAGCACAATAGAAGACCTTGGGGAGCCTATCTGTGTTCGCACTGTTAGACACCATGTAAATAACATCATTCAACAATATTTTGAGAAACATACAGTTGTTGCACAAGCTCAAATACTACATGGGTTGATCAAACATAAGAAACTAAAACATGCCACAAAGATTTTGGGTGTCGAAGATGCTAAAATTAAGAAGAGGCATATGAATGTCATTGAAAATATATCAAATACATTCACTATGTTTGGAAATCAAGAAAAAATGATGTTCGAATTGCGCGCAGGGAAACTACAATTGTTATTGTTGCACCAAGTACAACAAAACTTGGAAACAATGTCAAAATTTCTCCATGTCTTGAGAAAAACATTGCACAAGCATATCAAATTCACAATTCGAGTAAATGAAAATGATGAATCTGCTTGTTGGGTTCTTATCACCAATAAATCCTACCAAGACAAGCTTGCAACAAGAATTAGAGCACTTGTGGTAGAGTTTTGGGAGAGCCATTCCCATGCTATTCCAAATAGAAATCATGTTGTATGACATCACATAGCTAAAGGTGAGTATGTGGAACACGTTAAGCACATTGTAGAAATGGTAAAAGTTGCTTTGTTTGAGGAATTTCAAGAAAGCAATCACCATCGAAAGATATCCATAAGGATGTTTTAGAAATTGAAACCATGGTTTATTATGCCTAATACAATCCATGACATGTGCTTTTGCTAATATCATGTTGAGTTTCAACTTAATTATGACACTTTCTAGGAATTTTACAAGAAAAAATGTCACAGTGACCCTCCTCCTTCTACATTGCACGATTTTGATTCATAAATATTGTACGGAAGGGAGCCAAAATAGTTGTTTTACAAGAAAATATGTATAGGTGGGAGAAGACGCATTGAATGTGGTGATTTGGAATTGTTCCATAGGAACTTTCTTATTGGTCCCAACCGGTCTAGGATGTCAGATGTCACTGTCACATGGAAGCATTGTTGTAACACCCTCTGGGGTAAATGTGCATATAAACAATATAACATGAATATAAATATAATAAACATAATAGCCATCAAAATCCATATATACCTTAGTACATTTGCACATGAAAATCAAGGGAATTAATTTTTCATTAATAAATGCAATGAACCAACCAGTGATAGGACTACCACATTCCACCCAACCATAGATTAGCTGAGCCAAGTCTCTCTTCATCCAATCACCCTCATGTCATATTCTAAGCATGAATGTGGGATCTCAGAGAACACATCAATCAAAACTCATCTAGGGCTTCCATAGGCCACCCACCTCAACCCATCAAACAATGATTCCACCTCACGTCCAGACATCACCAAAAACCATCATCAGATTGGTTTCCGTCTAAGCCTTCCAGGGCTTCTAGAGTGTTTTTCCAACCAAGGCTTCCAGAACTAGTAACTCAACCCACAACTTATAAAGGGTTTCTAGAGCATTTGTCCAACCAAGGCTTCCAAAACTAGTAACTCAACCCACAACTTATATAAGGCTTCCAAAGCATTTGTCCAACCAAGGATTTCAAGACTAGTAATTCAACCCACCAAGGGCTTCCAGAGAATTTTTCCAACTAAGGCTTCCAGGACTAGTAACTCAACCCAAGTCGTTACAGGGCTTCCAGAGCGTTTGTCCAACCAGGGCTTCCAGGGTTAGTAACTCATCCCAAGCTATTACAAGGCTTCCAGAGCGTTTTTTCAACCAAGACTTCCAAGGCTAATAACTCAACCCAAACTAAGGAAACATGAGAACCAACCAAAACAAAGTAATGAAAGTAAACCAACAATCACCATGGCTATCTAGGAAATCGCAAGGCTAGGCAATCCACTATCAATCCCTACCATCCTCCATGCCAATGACAAATCATAACCAAGAAACCACATGCATGTGCCAGCATGCCAAAACAATGAAGAAATCATACATGCAACTCGATACCTGCAAGAAAATATGATGTAGTTGCTAATGTTGATGCCTTCTTGCACTTTCCTGCTCTTCCTTTGCCTTCTTGCTCCAAGAATCCAAGTATGCCACACCCACCAAGAGTGCTCGAAGAAAACTCTAAGTATCCAAGAGTATGAGAAAGAGAGAGAGAATAATGAGAGAGCTCCCAAAATTGAACTGAAAAAAGATTAACTCTGAAAGGAAGACACTCGCCAAATGATCCCCATAAGATTTTTTATGAATGAGACCTATATTTTCTTCATTTTCCTCATCACATGAAACTTGTGTCCTTTCACCTCCTTTTTCTCCTATTTTCCATTATTTTCCTTCATTTTCCTCCTCACATGTAGGTTGTGACCTTTCACCTCCTTTTTCTCCTAATTTCCATTATTTTCGTAAATAAATGTGGCAAAATACCTTTTTTCCTCTTTAATGCCTTAGCCATTTCCTTTGTCAATTTCCTTAACCATAAACAACCAAATGAACACCCACTAGGATGTCCTTCCCACCATTCAACTTGGAATACGTTTCCCATCATCTGCGGTATTTACATATTTTTACATGGAATTTTCTAAAGGGCTATTACAGAACCCTCCCCCTTGGGGGAACACCGTCCTTGGTGTTCAATGACACCTGTAACCAACATGACTGTTGAAAATGAAACATACTTCCCATGAAGCTTTATAACACAACTTGTTGTAGTATTTACAATGAAAGACCTGCTCAAAATCAAAACATCATGACAACATGACAACATGACATCATACTGCATACTAGAGCTTTATAACACAACTCATTATGGTATTTACAATGATATACACATATACACATATACACATTTTCTTAACCAACAAATAAAGGATACGATGCTTGTATCAATCAATAAGGGGATCTAGAGGCTCACACCTCCACCCTCAAAGTAATACCAGTATTCGCCTCCTTCCCTGGAAGTCCAACATCCAATGCAAAGTCAAATCCACATACATTGTCTAGCGCTATAATCCTGCACCACTTTTCCTCTCAGCGAAAAATTACCAGCTCATTGTTCCAGGGTGCACTCCTAATGTGCATCTAATTCAATCTGGCATTGCTAATGACCAAAACAAATCCATCCGTGACCTTCCCTTCTCTGCTACACAGTCCCTCAGGAATCTGGTCACCCCTTTTGTGCAGTCACTCACCTTCCAAGTTCTGCTAGCACCCCCATCCTGGGTAGTCCATCCCTTGGCAAGTCTTCCTCACACTGGAAGATACAAAAACCAAGTAATATACTTACCTCAACATATCATACCGGTCATATCATGGTCATGGCAATCAATGTACACTATTGGGTACCATTGTCCCACAATGGCCCTATTCCTGAAGTGCTTTACCAACATACTGTTGCTTGTTTCAATTCCTTTGTTGTTGCTGCTAATTCTTGTAGTCAATTTTATCCACTCAACCGGGCATGTTCATGCATTCCTGTACCAAGAACATAACTACCATTATATTTAAAATAATTTGAAATAAATTCACATCATACCTCATTGATAGATCGTGAATAAGGTATATTTGTAATCTTGTTCACTTTCTGTTGCAACAAGTCAAGCTAGCATATTTGACCAAATCAACATGTATAAAAATATCACATCAGGTTGGCTCAAAACACAACCATCATAGATCAAAATCATAAATCACATGTAACCATCATAAACCCTATCATAGATCATAAACCAGAATCATAAATCATAAATCAGAATCATAGATCATCAACCAGAATCATAGATCATAAATCAAAATCATATATCATACACTAGAATCATAATTCACATGTAATCATCATATAGCAAAATCATAAATCACATGCATAATAAAATTGAAATACAATACTGATACCTATCCTGCATCAATCCTTACTTCTACCTTTGTTCTTTTGTATAAACATTGGATCAGTTGCCACAACCAGCAAACACCCAATGCCTTCTCCTCTACCAAGTGCACATATGCATAGTGTGCATCACACACATACAACCACACCTGGCACACAACACCATGCAATACATGTACCTACACCTGGCGTACAATGCATACACCTACAACCAGTGTATACAATACAATGCATCCATCTATACTCGATGTGAAATACCACCCAATACATGTACCTACACAAAGTACCACACAACGAGTACACATGCCATAATACCATGACTACATAATGCACATACATAATACCACATGCCCTCAACACATCATGTATGACATGCACTCAATACCACACGTGCACCAGTACCATATGTACAACATGTACACAATACCACCTGTACACTACACCACCTGCACAACATGTTCACAACATCAAATGTACACAACGCCACCTGCACAATGTGTACATAATGCCACATGTACACTACACCACTATACAATGTGTACACAATAACACGCATACACAATACCACATGCACGATGTGTATGCGACGCCATATGTACATAGCATCACACACACACCATGTACACAACATCGCATGCTCATATCAACCTATGTACAACATGTACATGGCACCACATGCTCACATCACCACTTGTACAATCATGCACACAACACCATATGTACATAGCACCATATGTACAACATGCACGCAACACCACATGTCCATAACACTGCTTATCCAACATACACAGAACACCATGCAGCACACACACCGCATATACATCATTAAGAAAATACAATATGTATACAACACCCCATATGCAAAATTTGCACAACCCTATTTGTACCATCCTATACATAACATTACATAAATAACATGTACACATGCTATGTATACACAACACCACAAGTGCACACATCATAGATGCAACATGTGTAACATATAAAACGTATGCACAACAATAGTACCACACATCCAAAACCACATTGTCCTTACCAAGAAACCTTTCTTCCGGTATCTCATCCATGCTTATCGTAGCATGTCGCAAACCACACTGCTTTCACTTTTCTGATGTATCCCTCGGTATAACCTGTCCATAATATAATCATAGGCATAATACAAGCATAAGATATAAATTCATATTCACATGATACTAACCTCATATATTTGTCATGACTACTATTCCCACTTGGTTCCTCATCGCCAAGAACTCGTCATGCCATTCACCTATATACGCAATCATTCCTCCACTAGAATGATCCTTGACAACCTTGTCAAACAATAACATAGATAAATGGATAGATAGATACATAGATAAACATTAGCATAAAACAATCATGATCCTATCACACAATGAAATACATACATACATACATGTATACATATATAAACATCAACATGATCATGATCATAAAAAAATTGCCAGATAACATAAGGTCTAGATTAAGAGAAATTCCTTTATTCATGCAACACATGCACAACATTCAGAACAATAGTTCCTAACATAGCCAAGGCATATGACGTCTCAAATCCATTTACTTTACCTTTTCTTGTTACCTTTCTCATGACTATACTGCTACCGTCCATTTACCACAATGCACCCATCTAGTCCAACCGACTATCATAGTCTTACCTTCCGCTGCACTTACTCATGCACAAAGTTTCATCTGAATCTTACATTACCTTTCGGGTACCACACAGGTCTCCTTGAGCTCCATCAACTTTCCTCTTTCCCAACCAATTCCTAAGACTCAAAATAATAAAAGAGAAGACAAGAAAAAACTAAGAAGAAGACCACGAAAACCCATAACGACATGACACTACAACAAAGTGGCAAGGCCTTGCACCAGACATAAAAAAAACCACAAATCAAGCTCAAATGACCAAAAGCAGAAGACTAACACCATGGTTCAATCCCTATGGTTCCCAAAGAAAGCTCAACTTGAGCCATCTTCAAGATTTCATGGCGACCTGTCTTGCCATGCAACTCCCTGCATCATGCTGCCATAAACACATAATTGTTAATGTATAATTAAGCATAATAATACACCATCTACATCATCTTATTGTGCCAAGCATGCTGCTTGCAACTGAACACATTGATGCCATCTCTCAAGGGACTCCAATCCTTTAACAGATCCAACTATAGCTAAAGACTAGCTAATATACCTATCAAGTGCATGTTCATGAATATAGCACATATCCACATAATGTCAGAAAAAATCAAGGTTAAGAAGACTTCCTGTGTGCAAAGCACTCATTCGTTCAAAATTAGGGTTTCTGAACATAACCAAAGGAATTCTTGCCCAATTCTTTTCTTTTACTTTTTTACCTTGTTGGAATCGAGGCTTACTATATGTTGTCACACCACCCAATCAACTGTTACCAAGACTAACAATCATGTCATAAACCATAGTCAACTCATAGTCATAATTCATAATATTACAACTATCACCTACTATACTCAAGTACATATCAATTGTCTCAAAAAATATATTTTAGTACAATCATCTTAAAACAAGCTCATGTGAACACATACTCATATTATGCAATTCATCAAACATTCATACCATGTTAAATAAATCAACTAGATGACATAATCAACAGTCAAGCACCAAATATATGACATAAGCAACAGATACCTTAATGTATCTTAGGGGAGGTGAACTTGTCTGCACAATCAATCTAGTTAGCACTATATAACTTTACAACACATCAACTCAAGCACTCATAAGATCATGATATCCATACCAATATCTAACTAACATGTTCACATCGTAAACTCATACACATATGTAAAGTCAATGTAGATTAGTATGACACCATCTCACAAATATGTCGGTTCATACCTGAATATCGCAACCATAACCATCTACATAGGTCAAACCAGGTTAACACAATACATATAACATCAAGATCTTCAAGGCAATGAACATAACCATCACACATATGACCAATCCAAATTATAACATCAATATCTCAATCAAATGACCCTAATCATCAAGTTAATAGCATATAACAACAATAAGCTATATATCATACTCATCAATAACATACAACATAATCATTGGGTTATCTAATATAAAACAACAATAGCAATGCATACAACTACATGTTACTATCATTATTGACTATCTGACGCAAGTGCATATAACCACACTAATCATCTAACAACTATCATGAATCTAACTGTAACATCAAATACATGTTCATAAACGTAATGTATATAACCCTAATGCATATAATAATCTTTGACTTACATACCTGCATGTCAAACATACACTACTTGTATGACAATCTGCTCTTATCCCAAATTCTAATGATGCAACTTCATTATGATGATCGACATCCCTTTCTCTATCTCAACTAGCTCATTAGCACCATAACAACCAATAGCATCATGATGACCTAAATTGCATACAATGACTTCACAAGGCATATTTGACCTACTATACATGCATAATCATAGCCACGACCATACATGCATAACAACAACCATTACTTCATTGTACACATTGCCACATGCAACCAACAGTATGCATAAGAAATGCCAAATCAACTACACCTACGCATAAACGCATGTAATCTAACATAAGTGATAAATTCTTGTAATCAACCTACAAGAATGATACATGTAATCAAAATATTAAAAAATGTAACCTAATATACAAGGATGTAAGTAGGTATCACGAAATCCACATGTAAGCGACATATAATTCATACACAGTCAGTCACATGTTCCAAAAATCAAGACATCGTGTCTATTAATTTGAAATCATCATTCACCAATACTAACAACCTATAAGCATACCCCCTTACTATCCATGGTCCACACTAAGGTAGAAGGAGGAAGCTACTATAATAATCCAATCTCCAATGTCCAATTATGGAAATGGGATCTCCAAAGATGTATTAAATTTAACCACACTTGAAAATAAATTGATTTTTATTTCTCATACATTTGTATGAAACTAAGTCAAAAACATTGTACTTATTCCACTTGTAACATAATAACTAAAAACATGCCACTTTTCCATTTCCTTACATGCAAATTTTCAAATTCCTTGCATGCAACTTTTCAAACTCCCTACATGCAACTCTTCAAATTCTTTGCATGAAAATATGCATCGATCAGCTACATAAATATTATCATACTACAATACTATCCCATCCAAAAAAATAAATTTTTTTATTCAAACAATTACCATACTTTTACATTTTTCTTCAAACAACTACTATACTATTACATTTGCATGTAAGAATTTGTTCAAACACTTCACATGCAAACTAATATCGCAAACTATTTGCATACAAGTAAGAATATATCAACTACAAGAATATTATTACACATCAATACTATCCCCAACCATAAACAACATACTTATTTGCGCATTTTATCAAATAGTTTGTATGCAATTAATCATTGAACCATTTAAGAATTTCATCAAACACTTTGCATGCAAAATAATATAGCGAATGATTCAATTGATATATCCTAAACTGTAGTAGTACAAGTTATGGAAACTGAACCATATGATCAGTGCTATTTTCCCTCACTATGGTTCAATTTTTAACTTCTGATATTTCATAGATGAAAAGTTATAACAAAATTACCAACACAATCATATTAGGTGCACAATTCTAGGAGTATCCAAAAAGTTCGACTTCCACTGGTCATATCTCCTCAAATATACTGAATAAATGCCTAAAATTTTAATCACAATATAAGTCGGATTTCCCCTCATTGCGGAAAAACTTTCAGCTACTGAGAGTACCCAGAAGAGAAGTTATAACAAAAATGTCAATGTGACCTGTTTGAGGCCTGATTTTAGGAGAATTCAGAAGGCTTGACTCCCTCTACTCATATCTCCTAAAATATTGTGACCCAATATCTGAAATTTCTACCACATAATCAATGGCATGTACCCTCAATGTGGACGATTTTTTAGGTTCTGAAAGCCTACAGAAGATGAGTTATTACAGAAATTCCAACATGACCTGTTTAAAGGTGCATTCATGGAGGTTATCTTCCTTAGATAATAATTCCTAAAGTATTGTGAGCCAATATCTGATTTGCACCACATTATCAGTGGGGTTTACCTTAAATATGGACAAATTTTCAACTTCTAATATTCCACATAAGAAAAGTTATAACAAATATGATATAAATGTCTAAAATTTAACCTTTGTTCTTCATTTCACCCATGATAGAGCCCATCCAGTCCAAGTGTTTGAACCATGCTCTGATACCACTCTGTATCACCCTTCGGGGTAAATGTGCATATAAACAACATAATAGGAATAGAAATACAATAAACATATCAGCCATCAAAATTTATATATACCTTAGTACATTTGCACATGAAAATCAAAGGAACGAATTTTTCATTAATAAATGCAATGAACCAACCAGTGATAGCACTACCACGTTCCACTCGACGATAGATTGTATGATCCAAGTCTCTCTTCATCTAATCACCCTCATGCCATATTCCAAGCATGAATGTGGGGTCTCATAGAACACATCAATCAAAACTCATCTAGGGCTTCCAAAGGCCACCCACCTCAACCCATCAAACAGTGATTCCACCTCATGGTCAGACATCACCAAAAACCATCATCAGATTGGTATCCATCCAAGATTTCCAAGGCTTCTAGAGCGTTTTTCTAGCCAAGGCTTCTAGAACTAGTAATTCAACCCACAACTTATACAGGGCTTTAAGAGCATTTGTCCAACCAAGTTTTCCAGAACTAGTAACTCAACCCACAACTTATACAGGGCTTCCAAAGAATTTATCAAACTAAAGCTTCCAGGACTAGTAACTCAACCCACCAAGGGCTTCCACAAAATTTGTCCGACCACGTCTTCCAGGACTAGTAACTCAACCTAAGTTGTTGCAAGGCTTCCAGAGCGTTTTTCCAACCAAGGCTCAGGACTAGAAACTCAACCCAAGCCATTACAGGGCTTCTAGGACTAATAACTCAACCCGAGTTATTACAAGGCTTCCAGATCATTTGTTCAACCAGGGCTTCCAGGTTTAGTAAATCAACCCAAGCTAAGGAAACATGAGAACCAACCAAAACAAACTAATGAAAGTAAACCCACAATCACCATGACTATCCAGGAAATGGAAAGGCTAGGAAATCCACTGTCAATCCCAGACATCCTCCATGCTAATGATAGATAATGACCAAGAAACCACATGCATGTGCCATGCATGCCAAAATAATGAAGAAATCATACATGCAACTCAGTACCTGCAAGGAAATCTGATGTAGTTGCTGATGGTGATGCCTTCTTGCGCTTTCCTACTCTTCCTTTTCCTTCTTGCTCCAAGAATCCAAGTATGCTACACCCACCAAGAGTGCTCCAAGAAAATGATAAGTATCCAAGAGTATGAGAGAGAAAGATAATAACGAGAGAGCTCCCAAAATTGAACTAACAAAATATTCACTCTGAAAGCAAGGAACTTGCCAACTGATCCTCATAAGCCTTTTTATGAATGAGGCCTCTATTTTCTTCATTTTCAATTATTTTCTTTCATTTTCCTCCTCACATTCAACCTATGACTTTTCACCTCATTTTTCTCCTAATTTTCATTATTTTCCTTCATTTTCCTCCTCACATGTAACTTGTGACCTTTCACCTCCTTTTTCTCCTAATTTAAATTATTTTCATAAATAAATGTGCCAAAATACCTTTTTACCTCTCTAATGCCTTAGCCATTTCAATTCCCAATTTCCTTAACCATAAACAACCAAATGAACACCCATTAGGATGTCCTTCCCACCATTCAGCTTGGAATACGTGTCCCATCAACTGTTGTGTTTATATATTTTACATGGAATTTTTACAAGGGATGTTATAATTATGAGTATGCAATGAGAAATCAACCATCTTATTCAACTCTCGTGCCTAAGAGGATCAACTATGTTGAGGATTAGATTCTTATTTCACAATTCATGGGTGTATTTCAAAACCATATCTATAAATATATCAAACACTCGCATAGCTCCATGTGACCAATTTCTAAATTTAAGCATTCTCATGAAGCAGTCTAACTAGGCACAATCTTATTAGTGATGGACTTTGCTGAGAATTACACACTTGCTCCTCATACAAAGATCTAGAGTGAGTATTATCACTCAGACCAAGTGTCCATATTCTTACATGTTCTATACAAAGATGCACAATTGAATCTTGATGGTAGGGATAACATTGATGAGTCACGTGATGTGATTGAGGAGTAGCACTTTTACATCAAGTGATGATTGTGAGAATGAAACATTGTTCGTGAAACATTGATTTGACTTGATTTATGAGTCATTAAAAAAATGACATATCATTCAGAAAGCATTGGATATGGTCAGATGGTTGTGTAGGGAAGTTCAAGTCAGCATGTAGTTTTTATTGGTTGAGCCAACTACACAAGAAGATAAAAATTTAGCATACTTCGAGCTACTTTGAAATTAATAGGACATGGAAAGGGTGATAATGATGGCACAAGTGCTTGTGTGAAGTGAGCACTTAAGAGGTATCAAATGATTCACGATGCAAATCAACTCAAATCATCACTAGAGGTGGTCAACTGGTGCAGATCCCATTTAGGACATGACGGTCACAAATCTATTAGGCCTATGTGTATGTTCTTTTGGAATGTTAAAATTGGCAATGTGAATATATCCATTCCTTGGTATTGTAATATTGTTGAAGGAACAAGGGAGTTACACTCAATGCGAAGCAAAGACATGGGGGAAATATTTACCATCGAAACAAGAAAATTCACTTGTTTTCGTGAGTTTTGCATTGGTGTTGATGGATGTAGACTTGATCACTGTGAAAAACATGGGTACGTGAAAGGATGGAAATATGTCCCTCTTAATCCAAAGCAACCTCATCCAATTCTGATCTGGAAAGAGATGCACGATGAAGAGGCCATCGTTTCACTTGATCATGATCAAGTCTCTGATCTTGTAAGGAAAGGTACATTGCCCATCTCTCATTAATAATTTCATCTATAAATCGAAATCTTTAACGTATTTACTAATACATATTTTGTATTTTGGTTGTAGGCGATGTTTTTGGTATCACTTTCCCCGCAGGAAATGAAGAGAACATGGCCTATTATTTGATGCGATGCACACAAGTGAAAAGTAGGTTGGTGAGACCATATGAAGATGGACAATTCACATACCAAATTGGTGGCATTGTTGTTATGGGACATTTTTTTGAAAAGGTTAAAAAATAGGTTGGTCACATCATTTATAGAGATTTTATTACTTAATATATATCTTGTTAATACAATCATCTACTCATAACAGCTCAGAACAATCTCATATAAATCAAAACAAAGAAAGGTGAACGAAGGAGATGGAAGATGAAAAAATCAGACCATGAGTGTATTACAGAGACTTGCATTCCTATGAGCCATTGGCCAAATGAGTAGGTGATGCGAATGGTAAGCCCTGAAGCCAATTCTATAACATTCAAGTGTAATCTAATCTAGTATGAGAGATCTCAAATGTATGAATTTTGTAATTTATAAATGTGATAGTTGAATACTCTTGTAATTTTGTAATTGAACAAAAAATGTTTTCATCTGATCTAGGATGGATTCATAATGGTGTACATATATGTTATATAAGCTTTAATTTCTTTGAGGTGCTTAAGTTTCTAAAGTACACAAAATGTCAAGAAGGTTTTATTTTTAGGGATAGGATCCTTATGTGAACCATATAGATCTAAAACTCAATTAAAATTTAGAATCAATAGGGATTTAGATCCAGTTTTAATTAAAATTTTTGATATTAATTTTTTTAAATGTCATGTATAGTATTCATGTTGAGCATCAAGAAATTTTATAGGTCTATATACATGTCATACATTTGGTTTCTAGAAAACCCATTTCAATATGTAACAACCAAGTTGATATAATATTGTTTTACTTAAAATGGAAATTCAACTATCTAGGTTATGAACAACATTGAAATATTATTATGTTATTAATAAATGTCATGTGTCTGTTTGATATAAAACATGGAAATAGTTACACACATGCTTCATATTGGAATGTAAAAAGTGCAACAAATAGAATATATATAATATATATATATATATATAAGAAATAAAATCAAATAAAACTTATCTGTAGTATACATCTTGTCATCTTTTAAAATAATTATAATTCAACATACATTGACTGTGCACTAAAAGACATATTCTACATGCCAATATGACAACTAAAATTGTTATTTTGTAAAATTTTACTTCTTGAATGTTCTTAATTGAAGGTCTTAAGATAAAGAATTGATTGAAATATTTGGATAGGCAAGTAAATTTAGGAAAGTGCATAAAATTATAGAAACATATCATTAATTGTTTAAATTAACATATATTGATTGCACTAAAAGACACTTTTTACAAGTTCAATGTTAAAGTGACTTGCATCAAAGTAAGATCAAGTACTTATTTCCTTAATCTATGAAACTAGAAATCAAAATTGTTATTTTGTAAAATTTTACTTCTTGAATGTTCTTTATTGAAGGCCTTAAGTTAAGGAATTTATTGAAATATTTGGATAGCCAACTAAATTTAAGAAAGTTCATAAAATTATATAAAATTATCTAAAAACTTATCATTAATTATTGTTTGGTATATTAAATTCCAATACATGTGATTTATATCATGTTATGACTAAGCTCCTATAGGTGACCTCAAAAGAAATAAAATTTAATAAAAACTTATTTGTTGAGCATTACTTGTTGAAGACATCTTTTAAAATTTAATTTAAAACGCATTTTAATCCTATTTGTGTTCTTTAATTGAACCATGAACATAAATTTTAGTTCATTTTAAGTATCAAATTGACTTGCATCATAGTATAAGATTGTACTTATTTTCTTAATTTATTTCCTAAGAACATGTCAAAATTGTTGTCTTGTTAGTTATGTATGATTATGAATTGTCTATATGAAAATATATACAAATTATATTGTACATGAACATCCACAAACTGAAATAATAAGCATCCATAAACTGAAATAATGTTCATGCATCCATAAACTGTCAATGTATGAAAATATTCAAAGTATGTACATCGCATGTGAATGTGCCCTATGGAATGGGTTTGAAAATATACCAAACTATCTATGATCCACTCTAGAAAGTATCGCTTCTAGAAAACTTATGTGTGTTCCACTGCGTAGAGTGAGCGTCCACAATCTAATATTGCAATATAACACATTCAAATTCAAATTAATTAGAACATTATTTGTACAAAATAAACAATTCAGACATAAATGATTTTGAGCTATACATTTAATTAGTCCCCTACCTATGACTTAGTTGAGTGCAAATGGAATTCAGGTGGGATGGGGGTCTGATCAATCTAGGTTTGGTGCTCCCTTGCCTATGGCTCAATGCCTGCATACCTAACATCCCACTCATATGTCCACATAGATGCAACATCAACACCCCTCTACATTTGGGCCTGTGTACACAATAGAAAAGGCATATTTACGAATTAATTGGCATGCATACATGTAACTTAATTTTTTTTATTGAAAACTTAGTAATACTTTTTTTTTTACTCAACTACTAGTCCATGTGGTTGTACATAGTGACTCTCCTCCATGTGAGTGTTATGAGGTGTAGGTGGAGGTGGAGGAGACTAAGCAATGGAAACTTCAGAGCCAGAGCCAAAAATCTTGAGAGCCAGAGCTAGAAATCCTGAAAACTTCAGAGCCAGGGATAAGATGGTGTTCTAATCCCATTGCGTTCTGTGTAAACCAGTGGAGTTTAGCCTGGAGCTTGTAAAAGGACTTATGCCATAATCCCAGAGAACCTGTCGAGTTTACTAGAACTCAAGGAGATGTAGCCCAAGAGTTTTGGGTGACCACCATATTATATTGTTGTTTTGTGTGTTTATTTTATTGCTACATTATTTACTGTCACATGTATTTACATATTAGCATAAACAACCGAATTTAAAGCACTGAACAGTTAAAAACAAACACCAACATACACCTATTTTCAAGCATTATTAATTCCGCAATTGGTTAATCATAATATCTTGGGAATATTTAAGCTTTGGAAGTGGGAGAGGTTCTTGCACCTAGTACATGTAATGTGTCAAAGTCAAACTTTATAAGAATATTATAAGAGGTTCTTGTACAGTTGTTAGATCTTAGACTTTTGTGAACCATAATGATAATGAGATTGTCTTTCAGATTAATCACATTATTAAAATTTGGTCGACATTTGGAACCATCTAATGTGATTCATCCTGAGGACAAAGGTCATATCATTATATTAAATAATTCTACAAATATGAGCAGTGGAAATTTTAAGAAAAATTACAGTTTATAGATCAACTAAGTCTTAAAAAATTATTGAACATCACACATTTTATGTTATTATGAAGAGCACATTATGTTAAATAGTTATAAAACTATGTTAAATGATATATGTGTGTGTGTGTGTGAGATGTTATAACTATAACTATGTTATATATAATTATGTTACATACTATGTTATGTTATATAATTATATATATAGTTATATAATTATTTTATATTATAATAGGTATAGTTATATTACACCATGCAACTTTTATATATATAATATATATATAATATATAATATATATATAATATATATATATATATAATATTATATATATAGTTAAGTAAGTCAGTTTCACACACACACACACACACATATATAAACATGTTAAATGATAATAATATAAAAAACTGGTTTTGGACTTTTAATTTAATTAATATTTTATTTAAGTACAATTATTTTTTAAACAAATTACTATATTTTTATAATAAAATTAAAATATAAAATTCTTTTAAACAAAAAAAAAAAAAAAATCTTATTTGATTTATTAGAGATTTACCATGAGCAACCATATTCATTATGTCAATCTAAAGCTTATAATTTATTTATTTATTGGTTATAGTTTAATTGTTTTATGTTTTGGAATGTTTTTGGGCATATTTTTCTGGTTATATTTGTTCAAAATTTAAAATGCATTTTTAATAACAAAAATTCATTTTTTATTGAAAACTTATTTCACTAACTTCCTAAAAAACACTTTAAAACCTACAATAACTAGCAATTGCACCAAATGTTGCAAAGAAAACACCGTAAAGCATAAATTTAAGAAGAATCGTGACATATAAAAAAATCATTGAAGATAAAAATTAGTAAACAAAATGTCATTCAAAGCTAGAAGATAAAGATAAATTACTTAGAATCGTGACATATAAAAAATCATTGAACATAAAAATTAGTAAACAAAATGTCATTCAAAGCTAGAAGATAAAGAGAAATTACTTACATTATGCCAAATTGAGAGATTCTATAAGTTTTGCAACATAGATTGCCTCTTAATCTTTAAATATGGTCTTTTATGGTGTTGAGTGAACGTTGTTTTGGATTTTAATGGTTAGAACAGTGTAATCATAATTCTATAAATTTATTGCAAGAATATTATATTAATTGTAATCATAATTTTATAAATTTATTGTATAAATATTCTATTCATTATTATAGAGTAATATGAGATGTTTGATATTTTGGAAAGTGAAAATCATTTACTATATATAGTGATTGTTATACCTTTTTTTTTTTCTAATTCCATTATAAAAGCCAATCAGTCAAGAGATAGTTACACCCAATATGGAAATGAAAATTCCAATCGTATGATTTTACATTTATACCCTTCTTCCACATAGAGAATTGCACCCAAGATGGAAATGGGATATTGTTTGATATTTTGGAAAATTAAAATCATTAATTTTATTATATACATAGTGATTGTTGCACCTTTTCAAAATTTCATTATAAATTCCAATCAATTAATTAATAGTTACCCCAATATGGAAATGAATATTCCAATATGATTTTGCATGTAAACCCTTTCTTTCACATTGAGCGTTCCAACCGATATGGAAATGCAGATGTCATCATATGGTTTTCTTTTTTTAACCCCTCTACCTCTAATTAAGATTAACAATTTTCCAAAACAATTTCAACATCTACCTACCCAGTAAACAACTTGTTTAACAATTAAAGCTCCGAACTAATCATTTTTACCATGATTTTTTAATAATATCTAATCTAAATGTGATACTATGTCTCAATTTTTATTTAATATTTTTGTTGACTTTGAAAAATAACAAGTATTGTGTCATAGTTTAGTTAGAAGAAATATAATGATAAATTCCAACCATTCAAGTAGGCAAATACTTCAAGAACAAGTGTTGTTAGTGCAAATACATATGGAATCTGGATGTTTAACCAAAAGACCAAATCAGGGTCTTCTGATCAATAATTGCTAATCATAGAAATCTTTGCTATCTCTACAGTTCATTCTTTGAAAACTACAGTAAATAACCAAAAAGAGAGAACTTGATACTCCTACCATGTCAATGATGAAATTCTTGAGAACCCCCTCTTTAACTAAGATCCAAAATTCTACTTACACCCCTTGGAAACATCTCGTGACACTTTCATTGTCATCATCGAAGAGTAACAATTTAATGCTACTCTTTCCTATGCCATTGCCTTACGATGTTTCCTTTGCAACATCTGGTGAAATTTCTAGTTATTAGCACTATAGGAAATAATAAATATCAATTCCGTAATAAGTCAAATATAGCTCCAATTAACATCATTACTCTAGAGTTAATCCAATACAGTGTAATTATTATCTCACAGAAAATCTTACGAGAGGATTTCTTGGGGTTGGTTATTTGCAATATCGTTTCATCATTAACGCTTATTTTGTCTGAGCATCATGTAGGTCAAAGAGTACTAATACTGGAAACTTGAATTATATAGCATGCCTTCATATGATATTTTAGACAGGACACATAAATAACGTTATATGATAGTTTAAACTTGGTGTTAAATGAAATCATATCCAACTATAACATCAAATCATATGCAACTATAACAACAAATAGCTCTTCGCACAAAACATCCCATACAAACAGCTCCTCCGCACAAATATCTCTTAGCACACAACATCCCATACAAACAACTCCTCCACAATTGTTTTTTATTTAGTGCTCCATTATCTTGATTTATAGCTAACATATTTCACATAAATTTTTTCAAATAAATTGCCATTTGTTGGCCTTTTCTCTAGAAATGCAATATAACTTTTTACGCACAATATATCAACGTTTTGTCCTCCCCACGCATAATATATCACATTCTTTTCCTCCCCGCACATAATATATCAACATTTTGTCCTCCCCCACATAAGGGACGTGCAACATTGGGTATAGTTGCAGCAGTGTTAGGCATAACAATGTCATTGTCACGACAAAATGACCACTCATAATTTTTTTTTTTTTAATGAATTGTGACGCAATGAAAAATACCAAAAATGAAATGCCCTCCACCAGAAGAATTATGTCCCATAAGAGCTCTCTAAATCAATCGAAAATTAGAAATTAATTTTAAATTTAAATTTACGGAAAATAAAAATATTCAACATTTTCTTGAAACTTTGGTTAAAATTGCAAAAAATACCAAAATAATACAGAGTCAACCCATTTTGACAGACTAATAAGACTAATAAAATGTTTAAAAGTAAAATGAAAACTTTAAAAAGTTAGAATATAAAAGACATATCTCTGATTAAAGTAAACATATAAACATGCCACACCATGGATTTAATTGTAGCTATGCTGAGGAAATTTAAGTCGCTCACATGGAACCCTAGGCAGAGAAACCCAAACTTGTTATTACTTTAGCAGAACGAACAAGCATGTTGCAATTAGGAATGAGAATGGGAGGTGTTACATAATCATTCATTCGTGTCTTTGATCTTCGATATAGGGAGACACACCGTGTATATTCTAAAAAAAACAATTTAATCATGTTTATCCACTGAACAATAATTTTTTTTATTGTTTGTTTTTTTTTTTTTTTAGTTTATCTATGAATTAAGAAAAAGGGGGTATTCTATGCACATTATATGTTATGTTAGAATAGATCTCATTGTGTCTACATAGGGAATTAGTTTGCTAACTTATTTAAGCCAAATGAAATCCCTCTCTGATTCAACAAACCTTTGATTCAATGAACAAATAGACAATAATTTTCTAATTTATTTAATCTGACTGATATTGTTTATTTAATGAAGTCTATCCATTATTCATCCAACAAAAGGATATTGCACCCTCAGCATATCAACTCATGACAAATTTTATAGGAAATGGTATATTATTATAGGACAACTGTGAATTAACTTAGTGAATTGGGGTTGACAATATGATTCAAAGACATGTAAGTCTATAAGATTATATCATGCTTGCATATATTCTCCTGTGTGAAGGGTAAGTTAATTTATGAGTTTATACTTATTTTATTTTGATGTTATGCTCTCAATATTTCCATAATTTCCTTCTAGGTGGTAGGTTTCTACTTGTGAAAGAAAAGGTAAGGCTACTCAAAATTACATTATAGTTATTAGGACTCACCTTAGAGAAAGAAAGGTGAGGATACACAAATTGTATATAATTTTGTGATCTTTTAACTTGGACTATAACCCCTCTATATATTCTAGGATTTTATGGTTTTGTTAGGCTTTATTTTTTAACATATTTGACTTCTTATTATTTTATAGTTATCCCCTCTTTTATTTTGGTTGGTATTCACGTATATTTCTAAAGAGTATAAAATCTATCATCAAAATTGATCCATTCAAATCTGTTATTGGAATCGATCCATGTAAACCAATGATTATTAACTCTATTAACAAATACATCCATTTAAAAATTACAACCTGGAAGTTGGAGCCCTAGGCAACAAGATTTTAATTGAGATTTTAATGAACTTGCTTTTATGAAAAGCCTAGGATAAAATGTATCCTAATAGAAGCTAGTATAAAAATAGGAGCTAAGTATAAATGTAAACTATGAAATTGAAGCTAGTAAACTAAGTATAGCATACTAGACATATATTAAAATCGAAAGAGACTAAACATACATTAAATCAAGAGTAATTTTTTTTTTGGAAGGAAATGATTATGGTTTAAATTAATTATTAATAAAAGGGTTGGAATCCATTACAGATTCTTCACTATTCAGTTCAAAATTTCAAAACCGAAGAGGTTGTTTTTACAGCTACGACCCCTTCTATTTTATTATAAACTCCACAATAAACCCTTGGAATAAATTATAACAACAAGAATCCATTTCCCAACTTGCCAGAGTACCAAGCTTAGGCCTCGCATGAGCTATGGCTCCTTCTCTACTTCAGAGGCAACTCCATCATGCAGAGTATTACCATGATTTGACTGCACTGGCCTTGGTTGACTTTAATGAAATTAAATTTTTCCACAATCATTTCCACGAATGGGAGAGGATTGCCCGTTCCATATTCACCAACAATTCTTCCTAACTTAAATTTGTTTTTTTTTACTAACAAATCTACTACGGAATTTAGGTGGCTTAAAATGTAATAGAACTCAATATTTTCAAACTTATGAACTTGGTGTTTTATTCTTTGTAAGAGAATTCATAATTGAGGTTATTTGAACTCTATTAAGTTCCCTAATGAACGACATAGAGTCTTCAAATACCATGAGGATTTCTGTGTTTTTATTTAATGCAATCTCAAGACCCTTCCATGAAGCTAAGTATTCAACATAACCCTTCCATAAAGTCAAGTATTCACCATGATTATTGTGCCGATTGCTAGACCCAGGCATATTGTGATTCAACATGTCTAACCGCCCCTAAGAGTAATTTATTAAAATTAGATGATTAATGTAATAAATAGAAGGTAGTTTATATATTAAATATTGTAAGCATATTAAATATTACAAGAAAATATAATATACTTTGAAAAAGTGTATCTAGGAGTGAGGACAATGTATTGCTTCTCTTAGCCAATGTAAGCTAACTCATCAATGTTATTCAAGGAAAACCACACCACCTGAATGACTTGTTGTATACTAAAAAAATGAATATACATGTTTTGTTAGTTTTAATTAAAAGAATTATAAAACATCAATATTCCCACTTTCACTATGACCACTCAGTTCATTCTTAATATGATTACCTTTTTCTAAAGTGATGTGAAAATAAAACATTTCAATACAAAAATATCTTTAAATATGTGTATGTTTATATATATATATATATATATATACTTTAAGTGGAGGTAGTACCATTCTTTTCTATTTATGATAAACAAGGAGACCAGATACATCGTTTTGGTGGCCTCAACCTACCCCAAAGGGAAACCAGGTTTGTTGGCCACCTAAGTTTGATATAAGCATTCCAAAAGCAAAATTTGACAAGTCTTTCCATACTGGGTATATGCATTATACAACTGAAACTACCAATTAAGCTACTATTTTCCATAAAACTGTAAAAAGGAGAAGATCAAAAAACCAACAACAGAGCCTCATGAAAATCATTTCTTTTTGGTTCCAGTATTCTGATCCATATCCATGGGGATATCCATTTGTTCCTCCTGGCTCGGGTGTGTGCCTACCATCCAGGACAGTAGCTAGTTTGTTGTTCTGTTTGATCATGATGACCTGCAAATTTTTCATTTCCTTCTGCAAGTTTCGCATCTCGTTGGCGATTTCCGCCATTTCGTCTGCTACCTATTCTAGTGCCTTTTCCAGGAGGCATTTTAGGACCCAGTAAATATGCAAAGACTGCCTGTACAATGTTAGCCTTCCCCTCGTATTTCCTGGGTCACTAACCATTTCTGCCCATTCTTCTGTCTCTAATTCCGACTGTTCCTCCATCACACTGGATTCCATATTTTGCATGATACGGCAGATATCCTCATCTATTCCTTCTTGGTAAGCTCGACCTGCCTCCTAAACCACTATTCGGGTGGACCTTCTCCCTCTGCATTGATTTGCTGGGGCTTCCGTTGGCCTGCCTCCCAGGTTTCCTTGCCTTGGATAGCCTCTGCCTCCGCGTCCTCTTCCACGACCTGGCCGCACCATCCTTTCTCCTACCCTCTCTTGTAAACAATCATCAATCGCAGGTGTCAGTTTTTTGAAGTTTTTCTCATCATCTTCGCTTACCAATTTCCCTTTGGTTGTTCCTCTGCTCCTACTGCAATCCCCTTCGTTTTTTTTACTCTGACACTGATATCCATTCCCCAGGTACAAAATATGTATTAGGCCCTCTATCATGCGAATCACATGGTGGGCTAAGGGCATAATCTTCAAGTCCCCACTACCAAACCACGCCTATGTTCTTACTGTGGAGTTCTCTCCTTGGTTTTCCACATTATTCCTCAAACTGTCTCCTGGCTACAATTTCCCTTTTCCTCAAGATTCCCAACCCGGGACAATTCCAGATGACCCTCACATTGTATTACAGAGAGACGACCAAGCTCACTCAGGCCCTTTTCATCTTTAGGGTCTTCACTATAATTAAACCTATCCATTCTACCTATAGTGATACATAATAAGGAGACAGAGATCGTAGGTTGCACATAACCGAGAACGTAGACCCCCCTGATGGTTCCTCCTAGCTGCGCCGCATTCAGATTCTCCTTCAACCCGTCTGCAATACCCTTTCCTTTACCCTCCGCCACCTTCATATAATGTCTCTTCGCCACCCTTCTCGCTCTGCCATCACTGCCACCACTATTGCTAATCATCTTCACTCCACCTTCCCCACTCTGGTTCCTTGAAACTTGTGTTGGCTGATTACTCATTGTTTTGGTTGGAAGGGCAGACTCATTCCTGTGGGCACGTCCTGCTGTCCTTCCCTTATAATGATCACTCCTGCCATCCTCACCTGTCATGTTCCTCATCCCGATCAGGAGCATGTTTATATTATATTTCAATACTCATAAGTAATTATAATTAAAATAATTGAGTTATTTCTAATAAGAGTAAAATGTGTAATTCATTTAATTTTTAATAGAAAATTGATATGTGGCATTCAAAAAGTATTAATAATAATGAAAATATCTAATATGGCAATAAATAAATATCTCCTATCTAATTTTTATAATATGATTGATTTTAAAATATATTAATAACTAAATCATTTTTATGACAAGGATTCATAAAAAATATTTCAATGTAAATATGAATTATGTATATAAACCAATTAAAAAATAAATTATTATGGTTAAAATATTTTAAAACTTTATTTATGTTTTGGCCATTTTTATAAAATCTAGCAAAAAGTTGTTGGAATTGCAAATTTTAAGCTGTGTAGTCTACGAAATGTAAGTGTCCAAGAGGAGTTTCAAGGCATTGTATCTATTTAAGTATTAAAAATTCAATTTAACCAATGAAAAATTACGTATGAAATCCATGAAGCACACATTTATCAAGTGCCTAATTTTTTTCAAGCTTTGAGATGCAAACATTTTTCAATGTTTTGCACTATAAAGTGATTTACATATATCAAGAAATTTGATCCCTATGAAAACTTGGTAAATACCTAATTATCATAAATCTTATAAACCTTTAGATGTTTTAACCTAGCTTTTGTAAACATGTTTTGAATAGAACCATATACATAAATTGGTGGAAGATATGAATGCCTAGTTTCACATCTTTTCCTACTTACTAAAATCTAGGTTTTAAGATAATAATTTTTTAGATAAGATTTATATCTTTGTTTGGGGAAGGAACATTTCTTCTTCGGAGGTTGAGATTTAACATAATTTTTTTTTGAAATGTAAAAAATAAGTATAAGGAATAGCCAGACATATGTACCTTCAAGATTCTTGGCTACCTAATAAAATGAAGGGCTAACCACCATTTTTTTGGATTGATATAGATGTATGTTTTTGTTTCCTCCCAAAGAGGTTTCTTCCACTAGGTTGAAATGCAAGATAATTTTCTTTTGAGTAGTACAAGAAGTCAAAAACAAGAATTTTGTGTGAAAGGCTTCAATGTATTTTCCACTAATACTTGTTTGGCATAAATAGTCGTTGTATGCAATTTAGGTCCTATAGTTTAGGACCATAATTGACTAGAATAAGGAAAGTTAATACAATCACAAATCTATCTGTACAACCAATTTTCAGGAGTGATTCTCGTCTATCTGTATAGCCAGTGGTAGAGACAAATTAGGACCTTGAATTATGGAGAACCAACTTGGATATAATTTCTCCTAATTGTCAATAATCCCCCTCAAGTTGGTAAGTAGATGTCACTCATGCCAAGTTTGTTGAGACAACCATTAAATGCTTGGTTTGACACTACTTTGGTCAGCACATCAGCAATATGGTCTTGAGATTGAACATGAGGAATTTCAATCAAATTTGCTTCTAGTTTCTCCTTGATAAAATGCCTATCAACCTCAACACGCCTAGTTCAATCATGTTGAACTGGATTATGAGAAATATCACATGTTGCCTTGTTATCACAGTATAACTTCATAGGACTGACTTGCTTCATATGTAAATCCTATAACAGTTTTATGATCCACAACAATTCACATTTTTCCTTAGCCATTCCTCTGTATTAGGCCTCAGCACTGGATCTAGCAACTACCTCTTGTTGCTTACTTTGCCAAGTAACTAGATTTCCTCCTACAAAAGTGAAGTAGCCTGATGTAGAACGTCTAACCTCAATTGACCCAGCCCAATCAACATCTGTATAACCTTTAACATCCAAGTTATTACCTTTTGTGAATAAAATTCCCTTTCCTGGAGATGACTTCAAATTGTGTAAGATCCGGATGACAGCATTCATATGTTCTTCACTTGGGGAGTGCATGAATTGACTGACAACACTTAGTGCATAAGCTAAATCCGGTCAAGTATGTGCAAGATAAATTAATCTTCCAACCAATCTTTGATAGCGCTCCTTGTTAGTAGGAACTTGGTTTGGGTGCACACCTAGCTTTAGATTTTCTTCCATAGGGGTACTAGCTGGACTACATCCTGTCATGCCAGTTTCCTTCAATAATTCTAAGACATATTTCCGTTGTGATAGAAAATACCTTTCTTTGATCTTGACACTTCAATTCCAAGGAAATACTTCAATTCCCCAAGTTCCTTCATTTCAAACTCACGGGCAAGCGGCTCTTGCAGTGCTTTCCTTTCTTCAGGATCATCTACAGTTACTATCATATCATCAACATACACAATGAGGGTTTTGATTCATTCTCCATTATGTTTCAAGAAGAGAGTGTGATCTGAGTTACTTTTCCTGTAACCAATAGACCTCATAAATCTAGTGAACCTTCCAAACCACACTCTAGGAGACCGCTTCAAGCCATATAAAGATTTTTTCAATCTACAAACCCGTTTATTTCCTTTAGTCTGCAACTTACAACCAGGGGGAAACTCCATATATACTTCTTCTTAGAGATCTCTATGCAGAAATGCATTCTTTACATCGAATAGATGCAAAGGCTAATCAAAATTCACCGCAAGAGATAGTAAAATACGAACTGTATTAATTTTGGCCATTGATGCGAATGTCTCCATATAATCAATTCCATATGTTTGAGTCTATCACTTGGCGACAAGTCTTTCTTTGAACCATTCTATGGTTCCATCAGCTTTGTATTTAATGGAGAATACCCTCCTACATCCAACAGGTATCTTCCCTTCAGGCAAGTCAACAACTTCCCATGTTGAATTCTTTTCAAGAGACTTCATTTCTACATTCATCGCCTCTCTCCATCTAGGATTTTTCAAAGCTTCCTGCACACTATTAGGAATAGCTACAACAGATAATTGATTCACAAATGCCTTACTCTCATTTGACAGTCTATGGTAGGATACCTAATTGCTTATGGGATACTTAGATTTGGAGTTGAGAACAAGTTCATAGCTAACTTTGGGTTTCCCTCTTGTGACTCGATTTGATAACATTTTAAAGTGAGGTTCAGATTCAGAGTTTACCTGAGACTGAGGCATGGAATTGGCTGGAGAAGACAATTGGTTTGGTGGTACATCATGAGAGGAGGAAGACACAGACGACACTTCCACTTCCATTTGATCCGGAACCTCATTCTCCAAAACTTGCTACCCATCTGGACAATCACCTTTGTGAGTTACAGTGTCACCATCACTTGGACATTCATCACTAGTTTCCAAATCGTCACATTCACCCCTAGTGTCCAAATTATCTTCACTTATAAGATCAAGGTCCAAAGAAAGATCCAAAGTCTCCATTTCATCTCTATTCTCCCCTGAAGTGGAGACACATAGGCAGAATAATACATATCATCTTCATGAAAGACCACATCAACTGTAACATAAATTTTACAAGAAGGGGGGTGATAACATCGATAACCTATTTGATGCAAGGCATAGCCAACAAAAACACACCGAAGGGCACGGGGTTCCAGCTTATTTCTCAAGGGTTTGTGAAGGTGCACAAAGGCTACACACCCAAAATCTTTAGGGGACAGATTCGGTATAGTAGGGGCACTCACAGTATTATGGAGAACATCAAAGGGGGTCTGAAATTGTAGTGAACTAGAGGGTACACAGTTAATGAGATAAGTTGTGGCCATAATGGCTTCTCCCCAACAACTAATAGGCATATGAGCCCCAAACAAGGAAGCACGAACAACTTCAAGAAGGTGACGATTTTTCCATTCTGCTACCCTGTTTTGTTGAGGGGAGTAAGGGAAAGTTGTCTGATGAACATTGCCATGTAAATTCAGGTATTGTTTCAAGTCTTGATTAACAAACTCTCCACCATTATCAGTACGAAGAACCTGAATATTTGATTGATATTGGGTGGCTATTATTTTGTGAAATTGTTGAAACAAGGAACTAACTTCATTCTTTGATTTCATTAAACAAACCCAAGTCATGTGAGTATGATCATCAATAAAAGAAAGAAACCAACATGCCCCACTCAAAGAAGAAGTTTCTGCAGGTCCCCAGACATCAAAGTGAATAACCATAAAAGGTGCAGGACTTTTATGCATACTAATGGGAAATGGGACATGGTGACTTTTAGCTAGTTCACAAATGTCACACTTAAAATCCGAAACATTTAATTGAGAAAGGAACTTTGGAAACAATTTCTGTAAATATCCAAAAGATACATGACCCAAATGCCTGCGCCACAACTAGACTTCTAAATTTTGATGTGTGTCAAACTTATTAGCTAAGAAAACTTGAGCCAACTGATTGGATTTTGTTGACTGTAGATCAAGATAGTAGAGCTTTCCTCTCCTAATACCATAACCAATTGTCTTTCGAATCCGAATGTCCTTAAAAGCACAAAGGTTAGGCCAAAATATCACAATACAGTTCAAAGTGAGGGTTATTTGAGCAACAGACAAAAAGTTATGATTAAGAGAAGGAACAACTAGAATAGACTCCAAATTCAAATTTTGGGTAAGAGAAACTGAAACTTCTCCAACCACGGGAGAGGGAGTACCATTGGTTGTGAACACTATATGGTGGTTTGAGGATTTCATGGACTGAATATGTTTACCGTTGATCCGAATGGAAAATGGCCCCTTGTATTGGTTATCTATGGTATTGACCCATGGAATTTACCCATGGTATTGTAAATGGCATCCACCCGTGGTATTGTAAAATCCACCCATGGTATTCATTCACCTATGGAATTGACCCATGGTATTGTAAATGGCATCTGCCCGTGGTATTGTAAAATCCACCCATGGTATTCATTCACCCATGGAATTGACTCGTGGTATTGTAACGAAAAAATACTATAAGTAACAACTCACATTTTGTAAAAGGACAGATTGTCCGCCACAATGTAGCCTTTACAGTTCAGAGGCATGTAGCCACACATCTCTTCTCAAAGATAAGCTACCATTGCCCTAGCTGGTTTATTTCCACTTGGGTTTTAATAAAAAAAGTTTCGTTGTGGTTTTGTTTATTGGGAATTCTCATATTTTTCTTCTGGTAATTTCAAGTTTTCAGATCTTGGGGGCCTTTCCCCCAAGATTCATTGCAAGTTTTCAGATCTTGGGGGTCTCTCCTCCCAAGATCCATTTCAATCTTTTAGATCTTTGGGGCCTCCTCCCAAGATCCGGATCAGTCATCTGCCCGTGGTATTGTAAAATTCACCCATGGTATTCATTCACCCATGGAATTGACCCGTGGTATTGTAACGAAAAAATACTATAAGTAACAACTCACATTTTCTAAAAGGACAGATTGTCCGCCACAATGTAGCCTTTACAGTTCAGAGGCATGTAGCCACACATCTCTTCTCAGAGATAAGCTACCATTGCCCTAGCTGGTTTATTTCCACTTGGGTTTTAATAAAAAAAATTTCTTTGTGGTTTTGTTTATTGGGCATTCTCATATTTTTCTTCTGGTAATTTCAAGTTTTCAGATCTTGGAGGCCTTTCCCCCAAGATTCATTGCAAGTTTTCAGATCTTGTGGGTCTCTCCTCCCAAGATCCATTTCAATCTTTTAGATCTTTGGGGCCTCCTCCCAAGATTCGGATCAACTGGTTTCGTGAACATGTCTGCACAATTCTCCTTTGTATGCACCTTTTCAAGAGAGACTCCTCTTTCAGTGAGAACCTGTCTTACAAAATGGTACTTGATCAGTATATGCTTTGATTTACTATGATAGGCCGGATTCTTAGCCAAATGTATTGCACTTTGACTATCACAAAATAACTTG
>APFE030931496.1:47802-62154 GCA_000404065.3 Pinus taeda | reverse complement strand
TGCTCAGAAAGAAATTTATGACGATTTTCCCCAGGTCACCTGTTTTGAGTGTAATTCAGGAGTCTGCAAAAAGGCCAACTTCCTCAGATCATATCTTCGAAAATATCCCACAAAAAGTTCTGAAATTCAGACCCAAAGTTCAGCGCCAATTTTTCTCAAATGGGTTTTTTTTTTGCGACTTCTGAAACGTCACAGAAAAAAAGTTATAGCGAAAATGCCACGATGACTTGTTTGGAGCAGCGAAACCCTAGAATCCAAAGCTCTGATACCAAATGTTATGAAACCAGCTCAGAAAAGATAGAAAAGATAGATCAACGCCTTAGAATTCAGCCTCTTCGAGGGGGAAACCTCCTTTACATTACATAAATGAACAATTCTTGGATGATACAAATGAAAAGACCTCCTTTCTATATATAGGAGTCTAAGGGGTCATACATAATCAGAGCCGACATAACAATAATAATGTAAGGGCACAATAATAACAATAGTGGGCTTCTATGGGGCATAATAGTAACAATATGGGCACTACATGGGTACATCAATATAATAAGTGGGTTGTACTAATAAAAATAAGGGGTTACACTAGTAGTATAGGGGCCTAACACACAGGCAGACTCCGTTCTCACTTTCCTTCCCTTTTCAAATCAATACCTCGCTTGGATTTACACCACCCTTTGTATATATATGGAAATGCAGAGTGGGTTTTCACCGAGCCTACCGTTTTCAGCCCGAATTTGTCATAAAATCCTAAGTTTTCCGCTGTGGTGCTGCTCACTAGCCTTCCTATAGAAAGGCTCTTGTAGGACTATGTTTTCGCTCTTGTAGAGTCCGATAATGCTCTTGTAGAGCCCGATAAGTGGAAGGGTTCTAAAACTAACAGAGAGCGACTGTTTCGAGGCTCTGGAGGTGGTAGGTAGGTTGCTACAATCGAGATCTTGTCGACACAAATGAGAGCAAAGGTGGTGAAGGTGTCGACTGCAGTGTACTTAAGCTTACGAGAGCGTTCTCGGTGATGAGGTGAAGTGGCAGGAAGGGTAAGTTACCCTCATCCAGACCATTGACCCCTACTTCAGTGTCATGGTGAAACTTTTATGCTATCTTCCGCAATTATTTCAATCACTCCCATTAGATTCCGCCACTACCTGTTTTGAGATTTTTTTGAGTTGACTGAACACACATGCTGATTGCACCCATTGAGCACTGTTTGAACTGGACGAGGGTGGCCAGTTAGTTGGCCACCAATCTCGTTTAATCGCAACCATCTCACTTGTCCATGCAGTTTTTAAATTATACCCGTGCAACAGAGGAACGGGTTTAGTCAATTACTTGTTAGTCGAGAATTGCGTGCTACCGTGCTATTGCATGATCAGACTTTGGCGTGATGAATTGGTGGCTTAGCTACCTTATGCCGGTGATCTTCAATCAGGACCAGGCTCCTTGCGCGTTTTATATATCTATGGCTACATTGACCCTGCCTCTGGAGCTCGATTTTTAAGGGGATCAGCTGCTACAGGAATCTTGCAAGACTTCCTGTAGTTGCTTCTCCCTCTAAAAATTTTGGCTGAAGCTTCATCAGGGATTGGAGAGGCAGCTGAGTAAGGTTTTGTCAGTCAAGGAAAAATAACCGGTATGCACTAGGTAAGAGTTACGTTAAGGATGCTGCTTGTGTTTTCTGTGCAGGGAAGAAAGAAGCGAGTGGAAATGTAGTGGCGCAGGTATGGAATGGAGATTTAGGAGGATGAATGGTGGTAGGGGGATCCATAGGTCTTTTGAACAAATTTCTAGCCCTTTGGTCCTTTTCTTGACTTGATTTCAAGCTCTTTGTGATTTCTACAGGAGCCTCCTGTAGAATGCACAGAGCCTCCTGTAGGATGCATAGTTTCCTAGAACAAGTGAGACCAGAGACTGGGAAAAGGCAATAGTAATGGAGAAATGGTCTATCAGAGGTGTATTCAGCTTGGCCATGTCCCTTTTTCTTTTGTGGCCCTCCTGCAACCTGTAATGCATTCAAAAGAAAATAATTTTTCTATTCTTGTTTTTTTATTTTTAAGAGATAGTTAGGGCGCCTACAAGAGGTTTTCACCCTACCTGCCTTCCCTGGGTACCTCCGAGAGGAGGTTTTCACCCATGGATCTTTTATTCTCCTCATTTTTTATTTTTATTTTTATTTTTTTATTTTTTATTTTTTTATGGTATGGGTGAAGTGGAGGTAGAGACTTGCTCCACTACCAACACTGTTTTACTCAGATTTTAAATGAATTCTTGCTTGGAGAGGGGATTCCTGTAGATTTTCAACCTATGCCCATTGACAAGCATGGGAATGGCTTCTTCATTGATGGTCCTGATTAGAACTGAACTATTGTCATTGCACTTTTCTACTGTGTACAGTCCCAACCATCTTGTCCTCAGTTTGCCCTTGAAATGTTTATACCTTGAATCATACAGTAGCGCCCAATCTCCTTCTTGGAATTGTTTCTCTTTGAGGTGTCTATCATGCCATATTTTCCTTTGAAGTTGGACTACCTCTGAGTGGAGAAGGGCCTGCAATCTTTGTTCATCCAATCCATTTAGCTGGAGTAACCTTTCCTTTTGTTCATGGCTGAGATCTAGGTCCAGCTGAGCTGCCATCCTTAGTGTGTTATATTCAATTTCTATTGACAGTAAAACCTTCTTCCCATAGACCAATTCATAGGGTGTGAACCCTGTGGTGGTCTTCCAGGTGGTGTTATAGGCCCAGGTGGCCTCAACCAATCATTCTGCCCAATATTTTTTGCTGCTATTCACTACCTTGGCCAAAAATCCTTCCAAAGCTCTGTTAGTGACTTCCACCTGTCCATTTGCTTGCAGATGGTAAGGGGTGGAAGTTCTGTGCTTAATTTTGTGATGTGTGAGCAGGTCTTCAATTAGATTGGAGGTAAACTGACTCCCTTGATCTGTGACTAATTCTCTTGGATACCCAAACTTATAGAATATATTCTCCCTTAAAAACTCAACTACTTTTTCTTCTGTTGCTACCTTGATCACCTTTTTTTCTGCCCATTTTGTCAAATAATTAGTGCACACAATGATGTAATATTTCTACTTTGAAGGAGGGTTGACAGGACCCACAAAGTCCATGCCCCACTTCTCAAATGGCTCAAAATTCACTTGAGGTTGCAGGGGCACCTCATCCCTTGGAGTAGGTTTCCCCATCCTTTGACACCGGTCACATTGGATGATATATCTCCTTACATCTTCATGAAGAGTGGGCCAATAGTAACCTGCTTGCAGAATTTTGAAGGCAGTCCTCTTTGCTGCAAAATGGCCCTCGCATGGCCCATCATGACAAGTTAGGAGAATGTCAAAAACTTCCTCCTCCTTGACACATCTTCTCAAAACCTGATCTGGGCCAAGTTTGAAGAGATTGCCCCCAATCTAAGTGAAAGGGGCACTTTTCCTCACGATCTTGCTCTTCGCTTTTGAGGACAGGTGTGGCGGGAACTGTGCGGAAACCAAGTAATTTGCTATATCGGCAAACCATGGAGAGAGTATTGAGCTAGCAAGTAGGTGTTCATCTAGAATTTGATCATCCACCATTCCTTCTTCACTTGCAAGCAGATTTATTCTAGACAAAAAATTAGCAACACCATTTTCCTTACCCGGTTTATCAACAATCGTTAAATCAAATTGCTGCAATAAAAGAAACCATATAATAATGCGAGCATTTACATCAGGTTTGTTCATTAAATACTTAATTGTAGCATGATCAGTGTGTACAAATGTTTGATAGTTGGTGATGTAGTGTTTGAATTTATTTAGGGGATGGACTACAACTAGGAGCTCCTTTTCGGTTACAGTGTAGTTTAATTCTGCCTTCGACAAGTTTTTACTTACGAAATATATGGCATACGACAACTTCTCATCAACTTTCCCTAAGGCTGATCCTATCGCTTTGTTCAAGGCATCTGTATGAATGTGGAAAGGTAGGGCCCAGTTTGGACCTCTCAAAATTAGGGCAGTGACAAGTTTACATTTCAAGGTATCCAGAGCTTCTTGACAGTTGTCAGTCCATATGGACTCGGCATATTTCCCCAAAAGACCAAACAATGGAGAGGCTAGCTTACTGAAATCCTTAATGAATGATGGCAATTTTGTTGGGGTCCACCTGTAATATTTGCTGAGAGATTGCATGACCTAGCATGGTCCCTTCAGTCATCAAGAACAGGATTGAGGGACAGGTTCATTTCAATACACTTGTCCAAAACTTTTTCCCAGGTTAGACAAAGCTTCTTGGAAGTTAGAACCATAAGGGGTAAAGTCATCCATATAGATTTCCACTGCATCATGAATCAGTTCAACAAATATACTCAATACTACTCTCTAGAAAGTGGCAGGAGCATTGCATAATCCAGAAGGAAGGACCTGATATGCAAAGGTACCCCAAGGACAAGTGAAAGTGGTCTTATCTTGGTCTTCCGTGCTGATTTGGATCTGGCTGTACCCGCTAAACCCATCTAGGAAGGAGAAAAACTTCTTCCCTATCAAGCCATCTAACATTTGAACTATGAAAGGCAAAGGAAAATGGTCCTTCTTGGTGGCCTTGTTTATTTCTCAATAATTGGCACAGATTCTCCACTTCCTATTTTTCTTTGGCACTAGCACCAAAGGAGAGACCCATTCACTGTCAGAGATGGGGTACATGAATCCTGCATCTAGTAACTTTTGCAGTTCTTCTTTGAAAATGTATTTAAGGGCTGGATTCATCCTCCTTTGAGGATGCCTGACTGGTTTGCAATCTTCCTTAATGTAAATGTGATGAGTACAAACTGAAGGGTGCACTCCATTTATCTCCTTATAGCTCTAAGAAAAAGCATCTAAGTGGTTTCTTAATAACACAGTTCTTTCTCCTGAGAGGTGGATAGGGATGAGTTGATTTTCAAGGTTCTTTCTGGCCAAAATTCCATATTCTTAACTCGAAGAGAGGTCAGGTCAGCCATACAGAGATCAACTAAAGGATTGGCTTGGGTTTCTTTCACCAGCTCTTTTAATGGCAACACACTGGGGGGTGGATTTTGAGTCAAGTTTTCAATAAGATGATCCTCAGTTTTTGGTTTCCCCCCCATGGTAGCTTCCACTGCACACAGTGGTACAGAATAGACTTCATCCTCATCTTCCTCCTCCAACCAGAGAGGTAAATCATGTTCTAACAAAGGTTGGGTAGGAGGATATAGGACTAGCTACTTAGACATATGCCCATTCTTGATTGTCATGTTCCAAGCTCGACAACTGATGTAGGTACCTGTAGTAGTCAACCAAGGTTTTCCCAGGATGAGAGGATACCCAGTGAGATTTTCCTTTGGTTGGAGAACCATGAATTCAACAGGGTACTCCCAAGAATTGATGGAGACCATTACATCTTCCACAATCCCTTCAGGGGTCACGGTGGAGTGGTCTGCCAACTGTAGTACTGTTGTGGTCTTTCTCAGTAAGCCATAAAGGTTGGGCTTGAGCATAGTGTCCTTGGTCATGACATTAATGGCAACCCCTAGATCAATTAGGGTATGGGGGATTATGGTGCCATTGATGCGGACATCGACGACAAAGCTTCCAGGGTATAGATATTTCGGACAGATTACCTGCCCCAACATCAGGTCGGACAGTTGTCCTATGACATTGATAGTTGGGGAATCTCTCCTGTGCCTACCTGGATGCCTGAAGCACTTCTCCTTGATCATCTTGTTTTATATAGGCACATCCTTTATGGCTTGGAGAAGTGGTATCTTTACACATAATTGTTTCAATTCTCCCAGAAGTTCAGTTTCTTCTGGGGTAGGTTGTGTTGTTCTAGATAATCTCTCAGGAAAGGGTGGCGCTTTTGGTTCACTTTCCTCTTTTTCTTCCTCATCCTCCTTAGGGGGAGGCTGGTTATATGGGAGAACCTTCCCAGATCGTAGGTTAATCTCCTGAATCTCCACAACATAGGTCGGGTGTGATGGTTCCCCACTATATACCTGCTGGGCCTATCTGTTATTCGGGTTCAGGTTTAGTTGAGCAGGTATTTGAGGTTGCGTTGGTGGAGCAGGAGGCAATGGTTGTGGTTGAGCAGGTGGCGGAGGCAAAAGAGTGGGAGGAGAGTTTTATTAGGGCCTCCACCCCTGATGAGGTGCATTCCACTGAGGCTGTGGATGAGCATAAGAGTGAAATGAATGAGCAGCTGGTTGAGCATGGTATTGAGATGGATATGACCAAGAAGGGGGTGTGGAATAGGAAGGGTGAGTAGGGGGACCCCAAGAAGGCATGGAAGTGGCTTGATTGGGGTTATAATAAGTCTGGGATGTCCCTTACATTCCCTGTTGGTAAGGTCTGGGTCCATGTGGCCTCCTTTGGTTCATGAAATCGAGTGGTTCAGTGGCTCCTTCGGCCCCATGGTATGCAGCTTTAAGTCTGGGCAAGGAAGGGCACTGATTCGTAGAATGGTATTCTTCACAGACTGAACACACTTCTATAGAGTTCAATGGACAGTCATTCCTAGGATGCCTTCTAGTGCACCTAGGACAAAAAATAGCCAAGGCCCTTTCTGCTTCTTCTTGTTTCCTTTTGATATGCAAGGTATCCATTTGCATGGTAAGAGTCTGCATCATCTCGCTCTTGAAATCTTCCAACAGATTTCCAAATTCACCTCGAAGGGATGAACTGGATGAGGATGTATTGGCTAGGGGTTGACTTCCCCTAACTCTCTTTCTGGCTACCCTAGAATTATTTATAAACATAGTCTTTATGTCTTCATAAGGTAGTTGGTAGATGCCCCCCCCAGCCAGCAAATGGAGGGTATCTAGAAAGTCTTCCGGGACTCCTCTGAGTAGGACCAACTTTAGGGGTTCGGGGTCAAGGGTGCACCTGACCCTTTTATAACTAAGCTGAAACCTCTCTTCATAATCTTCCAAGGATACATCACTTCCCATGGTCATTCGAAAGATTTATTCCTTGGTATCCTTTGACCTACAATAGTCCCGATATTTTTATTAAAGACTTGCTGCATATGAGCCCAAGTTGTGATGTTGTTGCCAGGTAACCCCATGAACTAGCGCAATACTGCATCCTTGAGGGTAGAAGGAAACAGTTTCAACTTCTGCTCATCTTCTGCATAGTCATAGGTTCGACAGATAACAACAAATTCAAACAAAAGGGTATCATGATCTTCAGTAGTCAACCCATGGAATTGAGGTAAGGCTGAAGGACTTATGTTCTTCATTTTAGTGTCCCCATTGGTCTCTCGGATGGGAAAGGTACCCTCTACTCTTTCCCCATTTCCTCTAACGTTTCTGTTTTCAACCATGGTCTCAGGAGGGATGGTTTCTTCCTCTTCTTCTGCTATATGATCTTCGTATATCTCTGGTTGTTCACCTATAGGTTCTTCTGGATCACTGCCACCGAAGAAGAGATAAGGGAGACTTTGTTATGTGGTGGGGGTGTTGGGTAGGAATTTTCCTGAATTATCTATGTTCCTACGAGCCATGAAAAGAAATCTACCTTTTTTTGTGAATTTTTTTCTTTTCTTTTCTTTTCTTCTTGTACCTGCAAAACTGAAATTGATTGAACAAAGAAATTGCAACTACTGAAATGAACTTGCTAAAATGAAAATTTGCAGAATGGAAATGAAAGCAAGGGAATAACTACTCTACTTTTGCTGAAATGGAAATTGTAGAATTGAAATAAAAGCAAGGAAATGAATAATCTACTTTTGCTGAAATGGAAATTGCAAAATTGAAAGACCTAATCTATTTTTGCTGAAATGGAAATTGTAGAATTGAAAGAACTAATCTACTTTTGCTAAAATGGAAATTGCATAATTGAAATGAAGGCAAGGAAATGCAGAAATTGAAAGAAACAACTACTCTACTTTTGCTTAAATAAACTACTTAGAAGAATGTTATAGTAGAAAATAGAAGAAAGCAGTAATCACAAAATACTCTGACGCTTCCCTGGCAACAGTGCCAAAAAGTGGTGAGCACTAGTATTGCAGCAATAATGTTGCAACTGTTGGGGCTTCCTACTTTAATTTTATCAACCTGGTAGTTCGTAACAAACTTGGAAGCGACGGTGCTGTACACACAAGTACTAGCTCTTACTGCAGGCTATCACTTGGTCAACTGGTGCAAGATCACTAGGAGCTCAAGCTAGCTTATATGAATTTCTAGAAGAAGCTTTTAACCATGATGAAAGAAAGCTAAATCTATAGAGGTTATTCTATTTGCAAAAAGAGAAGGAAGACTGGAATGTAACACAAACCCTAATTTATCCAACTAATCCTACTTTTGCAGAAAAAGAGATGAAAACTGATGAAATGAGTGCCATTGACTACTGAAAAGGTAAATTGCATTTATTTAAGCTACTTCTGAAAGGAAATGAGAAGAAAACATCTTTTTGTATTTTTTTGAGTGTTTTTATGTGAAATTATTATGCTTGTAATTTATTTGATTGTGATTGTGTAGAGGTTTGGTGGCAAAGGAAGATGGATTTGGTTTTTGTAGAGGTGGAGGAAGGTGTGGAGAGGTCCTCAGAAGCCCCTAGTGCCCTTCTGAAGACTTCCATTGCAATCGGATTTCGAAAAACCACTTACAGGGAATTCTATAGGAGGCTGCAGGGGATCTATAGGAGGATCTATAGGAGGCCGAGAGCTATTTTTGGAGGTTTTGAAGGTGGAAAATGATGGGAAAGGGTAACTGAAGGCTAGATGAAGGTGTTGAGGTGTCTGGAGCTTTTCAAGGAAGGTCAAGAGGGAACATGATGGTTGGATTTGTTGAAATGGAAAGAGGGAAGCTTATGGAGAAAAACGCAGAAATTAGGGCGGATTGGTGAAATGTTGCGAATGACTTGGGAAATCTATGAGAAGTGAGCTGGTGCTGGCTGCTTTATGAATGTATGGTGAGCTGACGTGTCCTGCAAGAGATTTGCACATTTACTTACAAAAACTAATCCAAGAAAGGACTAACTATATCATGAAAACATAAATTTCTCTAGCTTGACCTAATTTCTGACCTACAAACAGAAAAAAGCTGAACAATAACCTTTGAACATAAAAGCATGCAGAGAGATATATTGTAAAAGAACATGAAATGATCTAAGCAATTGAATCTGAAACAATACATTAATCTTTCCAAATCGAGTCATCACACTAGAAATTGCATGGGAGAGCAAAACTATGTTTTTGGTGGCAGCAATAGTGCCTTGACCTCAAATAATAGTCCCAGAAAGAGAGAAATGAGATCAGGGCCTGCTGTTGGCCTTTTTGAATCTTAGCCTGTCACTGCATTAACCTATTTGAGCAACTGAAACAAAAACAACTATGAAAACCATCAAAAGCAACCTATTCTAAACAAGGTAAAATGAATCTTGTAACATAAATTAACTCATGAACTGAAGAAAAGACATATAAGTACAAAGAAAGAGGTGTTGGGAAGCTTGGGTTGGGCTCTAAGCCAAGAGCTTCAGCCCTCTGAAAGAGATCAGTGCTGGCTCAAAAACCGTTTCATCTCCAATATCAAAAATAAAAGTCACATTAGATAAACTATTCTAAAAAAGGAAGCTCGAAAATGAACTGAACAAGTGCTGCACAAAAGTGAGAAAATTCTACTAATGAATGGCTAAACTACTAAGGCTCTAAGCCCCCTTATTTATACAAATGGAGTCCCCCAACAGTCTTCCTAAAATCAAGGATATCGGCTTCCCAAAACTGGAGATAAACAACAGTCCTTCTTTACTTGCTCGACTGCCCCTTGGATGCATCAAGGCGGCTGCTTGTGCTCCGAGTTGCCAAAGGAGGATTCAAGGAAAGGGGTCATAAATGAAGGAGACACCCCCCTACAAATTATCTTCCCTGTTTCCCTTGAATATTTACTTCCATTTGCTCATAAATCCATTGACTTTGTCCAAAATTGACCAAAAAATCTAGATAAAGCACACATTAGACTACATGGAAAAATGACTAACTCAATTCACTCTATTAGCATAAATATAATAAAAAACATACAATAAATTAATGAGAATGGTGGATTAAGTCAAATTAAGAGGTAAAATGAGCCCATATAATTACCCATTTCTGGGGCTCATCATTTCCCATAACCCCCTCCTCAACCAATGATTTTATTCAGACATCAGGAACCCCGAGACGTTGCAGACCTTTAAACAAACCCACTTTCTTATTTGCATCCTCCTCTTCAATTTCCCCAATAACTTGAGCATGATTAATGGTGACCCTTCTTTCCCAACCTTCCACTTTCCGCTGCCACTGCCCCAACATACCCCTGACGAGTCTATTCCCCAAAGAGTCAACACCTGTAGGTTGGAAAACCCATCCCCTACTCCAACTCCTCCAACTTTTAGTTCCAATATATCTCTAGCTCTCTCAAACATGGAAACTTTGTGACGAATTCTTTCAAATACTTATGGATCCAAATAAAAAAATATGCAAGATTTCTGAATTCACTAATCCAGCTAGGTAGTCGTTCCACAGAGCACTGTCAAGCACAAAGATATTCTAGATCTTTCATTGCTTGGGCTTGCATATCCTGCTGAAAGTAATATTGATTCCCATACACAAAATCCACCCAATTTCCCATAACCCCATCTGAATTGGTAATTTTATTTGGACCTTAAAAATCAAACCACACACATTTCTTATCTTTGGCCAATTTCCCATAACCCCCTCCTGAATTGGTGAGACGGCTCAAACTTTGCAAGTCTTTTAAATAAACATATTTTCTTTCTGCATATTCATCCTCCTTGAAATCCAATCCAATGCTCCATTGCATTCTTCATGGTCTTTACAATGAAACCAATTCATAGATCCCACCTGGAAGATGGATCAACCTATAACATTTGAGTTCACTTATCCTCTCAAGAATGCACATTAATTCATAACAACTACAAAACTTTAGGAATTGAAGCTCATTTAGGTCTCCAAAGCTCTCTGTCAATCGATAGATGGTCAGGGATTCTAGTTGGAGGCAAGCAAGCTGTTTCAGATGCTCAAGATCCAGATGTCTATGACCTTTTACCATTAACTTCCGCTATATTAGGAAAATATGCAAAATATATATAACCAGACCTTCTGCAATCCATATATTTATAAATTTTTCACAATATATTACCATGTCTTTGGGAAAATATGCAAAATATACAAAACAATTCTTCAAATAATCTTGCAAACCATTGCAACTCCATTTTAGACTTTGCAACATTTTTTCCTCAATTTTATCCTGCAAACCATAAAACGTGACATCTATGTTGTGTATCTGATCTAAAGCATGCTCCCACCCATCTTGATGAGTATAATTTCTCATTGGGGTAGTTATTGCATTTATAGTAAGTGCCAAACCCTTGCACTCACTATTGATTTTACTGGCGGATTTTTCTATTTTAGCTGGAAAACTGCCATTTGGAAATGCTCGGAAACAAAACAACTACCAACTCTCATATACAGATAGAGGTTCCATTCTTGTTATTTCATTAGCTTCCATACTTTTACACACTTATTTAATCCTAGTGGCCAAAACTATTTTAGAGCCTCTGTCATCCAATGACACTCCCTAGGGTTTGCAGTTCAAGACTCTTCCACATATCATCCAGAACAAGAAAAAAACCGTTTATCCCTTGAAAATTTGTGTTATTAGTAATCATTAGGAATAGATCTTGAACTTTCCATGGCCTCATCCACCTCATCCAACCAAGCCTTTAGTACACTTTTGGGTTAGCGAGTTCCACATTAATTTCATTCATAAGATTTTTCAAACGCTCAAATTCAACTTCCACATTGCTGAAAGATACGGTAAAGAAATGACTAGCTTCACCTCTCGAACAATCCTTTTCAAATGGATGGTGAAAACATTCACTGCAGTCCAAACCCTATTACCTAAGCAACACACCATTCTCTTCTTATCTGAATGTGTTATGAAACTAGCCCATAGAAAGATGGAAAATATAGATCAACGACTTAGAAATCATCCTCTTTAAGGGGGGAACCTCCTTTACATTACACAAATGAAGAATTCTTGGATGATACAAATGACAAAACCTCCTTTATATACATAGGAGTCTAAGGGGTCACAATATAACCAAAGACGACCTAACAATAATAATATAAGGACACAAAAATAACAATAATGGGCTTCTATGGGGCACGATAATAACAATATAGGGACAATAGGGGCACAACAATAACAATAAGGGATACACCGACAATAATAATGGGGTAATCAATAGTATTATAGGGACCTAACAGACCCCTCTCCTTCAAAAATTGTTGTCCTCAATGCTTGAGTAGTTCTGGATGCTTTTGTATAAAATTCTCATCCTCCCATGTGGAATCTTCAACGGTTAAGTTCTTCCACTTGATGAAATACTCTGAAATTTATCGATTTCGTAGCTGTCGAGTTCTTAGTTCTTTGATTGCTTCATGTTCCAATATGATTTTTCCTTCCTCATCAATTTCTGGAAATATTATTTGAACTGGGAGCTTGTCACCTATAACCTTCTTTAACCATGACACATGGGAAACTAGGTGCACTCGAGAAGCTGCAGGAAGCTCTAATTTATATGCCATAGTACCTATGTTTTACAACACCTTGTACGAACCATAATACTTTGGTGATAATTTATTATCCTTCTTAGCTTGCTTAAGGGAGATTTGTTTATATGGTTGTAGCCGTAGGAATATCCAATCACCTACATAAAAACTTCTTTCGCTGCGATGTTGATCTACCTGCCGTTTCATTCTATTCTGCGCCAAGGTGAGGTTATCCTTTAAGAGTTGGAGACCTTGTTATTGATGCTCAATGTGATCTTCCACTGATTGAACCTTATAATTTTCTCTTAAATATGATGTGATGGATGGTGGATGATATCCATAAAGTGCCATAAATGGGGTCATTTTTGTTGCAAAATGGAAGGAAGTGCTATACCACCATTCAGCCAGAGGCAATCATTTGACCCATTGTGTCTGTTTATCAGATACAAAGCAACAAAGATATACTTCCAAACATTTGTTTACTATCTCTGTTTTCCCATCAGATTGAGGATGATAAGATGAGTTATGAGCTAACTGAGTACCAAGACAAGAAAATAATTTTGTCCAAAAATTTCGAGTGAAAATGGGATCTCTGTTGCTTACAATAATCTTTGGGTTTCCATGTAGCTTTTGAATTGTTTCCCAATGCAATAGAAATTGTACTTGCTTTAAATGGATGAGATAATGCACAAAAGTGTGCATACTTGGTAAGTCTGTCAACTGCCACCATGATAACACTCTTTCCTTGAGACTTGGGTAAACCTGTGATAAAATCCATTGAAACCTCCTCCCAATGTTGGCTTGGAATGGATAAAGGTTGTAATAGACCATGGATCTTAATTGTTTCAACTTTATTTTGTTGGCAAACCAAACATTCTGCCACAAAATTTTGAATATTTGATTTAAGGCCATCCCAAAAAAATTCCTTCTTAACCCTGTGGTAAGTTTTTAGAAATTTTGAATGCCCTCCTAAGGGAGAGGTGGGAAATTCCCTAATAATCTTTTATTTGAGTTGGGAATTCTTACATAGATATAACTGATCTTAGTACCATAACAAATCATTTTTCTAGCTAAAACTATCAGATGTACTGGGATCTTGTTGTAACTTTTGAATGAGTACCCAACTTCTTCGTCATTCTTTCATTCATCCCTTGCTTTGTTTATCCAATCTGGTTGGATAATAGAAATGGCGCAAAGAAATGCTCCCATATCCTCATCCTTTCTTGAGAGTGCATATGCCACAACATTTTGCTTCCCTTTTTTGTAGGATGATTTCAAATTCATAACCCAACATCTTTGTGAGCCATTTTTGCTACTCTTCTGAAAATAATCTTTGTTCTCAAAAGTATTTAAGACTATCATGATCTGTTTTTACCTTGAAGTGTCTTCCTATTAGGTAGGGTCGCCATTTCTTAAGTGCATGTAGTATTGCAAACATTTCCTTCTCATAAATAACTTTGTGTAAATACTTTCCTTTGATTGAATGACTTTCAAAAGTAATGCGTCTTTCTTCTTGCATTAAAACAACACCAATTCCATTTCCAGAGGCATCACATTCCACAATAAAGGTTTTTGTGAAGTCCGGTGTAGCTAAGACGATGCTTGGCACATTGCCTCTTTAAGATGTTCAAAGGCCTTCGTTGATTCTAGAGTCCATGGAAATGCATCTTTATTCAATAATTTTGTTAGAGGTGCTATTATTCTCCCATAATTCTTAACAAACTTGCGACAATACCCTGTCAACCCGAGAAATCCTCGTAGATGCTTTATGGATGTGGGGATTTTCCATTCCTTAATGGTTTTAATTT
>APFE030931496.1:1579-47782 GCA_000404065.3 Pinus taeda | reverse complement strand
ATCAAAAAATACTAACACAAATTTTTTAAGGAAGGGTTTGAAAGTGGAATTCATCAAACCTTGAAATGTAGAAGGTGTATTGGTAAGGCCAAAAGGCATGACCAAAAATTCATAATGACGCTCATGAGTTCTAAATGTTGTTTTTGGAATGTTTTCAGTCTTCATTCTGATTTGATGATATCCTAAAAGAATATCCAACTTGGTGAAATAAATTAATCCATGCAATTCATCCAATTATTCGTCAATAATAGGAATGGGAAATTTATCTTTAATAGTGATCTTGTTGAGCTCCCTATAATCTGGACACATGCGCCATGATCCATCTTTCTTGTGAACCAATACTACTGGAGCAGAGAAAGAACTTTGACTAGGTTGAATTATACCAACCTCTAGCATTTCTGCAACCATATGTTCAATTTCACTCTTTTGGGCATAGGGATATTTGCAAGCCCTGATGTTTGGAGGAACACTTCTTGGAATCAAATGAACAACATGATCATGATCACAAATAGGCGGGAGGCCTTTGGGAGTCTCAAATACCCTGGAATGATTGTCCATTACTTTTTGGAGATCTGGAGAAATAGATGATTTCGATGTGGGAACCTCTAGTGAACATAATTGTGCAATTATGCCTTCTTCTTTCTTTAGAAGCTTTGTCATTCCGTTAGAGCTGATTATCCTTTCTGGTTTCCCTGCAATACCCCTTTATTCAACTTCCTTTCCTTCTGAAGAAAGTTTCATGAAAAGTTCTTGAAAATTAAAAGCTATTGTACCCAAGGATTGTAGCCATTGGACTCCTAGTACAACATCAATACCACCCATTGGAATGAAAAGCATTGGGCTATTCAATACATATTCTCTCATGGATAGCTTGATATTATGGCACTTTCCTAAGCAAGTTACGGTTCCTCCACTTGCAACATGTACTTGACACTCTAGTGCTAGATATAGGAAGTAATTTAATTCCTTGGCTATCTTACAATGAATAAAATTATGGGTACTACCCGAATCAATCAACACTATTACCTTTTTCTTCTTGATATGCCCTTCTATCTTGATAGTTTGGGGAGTGGTAATTCCAACCAATGCATTACAGGATATGGTTGGCTTCATTTCTTCTTTCCTAGTGTATATCCTCTTATTTGACATTTCTTTTTCATTTTCTTCCTCCTCTTCACAATCTATGTAAAATAATTTCTTCTCAGCACACTAATGACCTTTAGTGTATTTTCTATCACGACTGTAACAAAGCCATTTTGCTCTTTTTTCTCCTAATTGTTGTGGTGTCAACCTTGTAGGTTTTGGATGGCTAGAGGCAACAACACTTCCAGCTTTATTATTGTGAGTGGTAGGATTCCTTGTTGCAATAATTTTGCTTTCCATTTTTCTTGCCAACCTGAACATCTTCTCCAATGAATCAGGTTCCCAAAGGCGAACCTCATGTTGGATGCCATCCTTTAAATTCCCTATGAACACATCAACCCTATTCTCCTCTAGAATATCTTCTACCCTTATATTCAATTTTTGGAAGTCCTCAATGTGCTCCATCATTGAAACCTTTTATTTGAGATTTATTAATTGGCTAAAAAATGTGTTGTTTTTTGTATCCTCATAATGTGCTATCATTTCATCCATAAAAATAGCCCAAGTGACAATTTGTTTACGAGAGCAAAGCCATCGATACCATACAAATTGATTTGGTTCCAAATATAAAGTTGCAATGCGTACCTTTTGTGTGTTTTGGACATTATGGAGATCAAAAAATTGTTCCATCTGTAGTATCCATGTTGCGGGATCCTTGACATCAAACTTCCTCATATCGATCTTTGGAACATGGTGGTTCTTCGATCTAAAGTTAGAGTCTATGAAATCATGATTGACATTTATTTTTTTCTCATCATGAGTTTCCTTTACTACCCTTCCGGCATTAGTAACCATTTCTTGTATATTTGTTTTCAAATCTATCTTCAAATCTTCCATCTTAGCTTCCATGCCTTCCATCTTAGCTTCCATGCCATCCATCTTAGCTTCCATGTTATTCATCTTAGCTTCTACGCCTTTCTTTAAACCATCCATATTAACTTCTACGCCTTTCTTTAAACCATCCATCTTAACTTCCATGCCGTACATCTTAGCTTCTACGTCTTTATTTAAACCATCCATCTTAGCTTCTGTTACTTTTTGTGCGAGTGAAATTTGTTGCACTTGGTCTTGTAATTTTGATATATCATGTTGCATTTCTTCCTCTTCTTCATGAATCATGCTAGAGATTTCAGGTTTTTTACTAGGTGTTTCCATTTTCTTTCTTCAGGGCATCAATTACTGATAATAATGCTTCACTATTCCCTTTGAATTCCTTCAAACTAATTTTTCAAACCAAACATACGAAATTTAAAATAAAAAAAAAAACTACACACCTTTTTTCACTTTGTAGGAGCTCGATATTGAAATGATTGTAACTTTGTAATTTCGGATCTCCAAGTTCTGAAATTGCGACCTCCAATATCCCTCTGTGCCCTCTTTCCAATTCCACCATTCTAATCAAAATTGGATTCTCCGAGAAAGAGTTATGCCCCACCTCCCAAGATGACTTGCTTATATACATTTTCAGTAGAGTGAGCTTGTACGAAGTTCCACGTGTTACTGTTTCGACCTTCTAACCTAAAAACAATACATAAAAAATTACAGTCCATCCTCTTTCTGTAGCTTCTTACGAAATTTCAATCTGATGCTTAGAGAGAAAGTTATGACGATTTTCCCAAGGTCACTCGTTTAGAATGTAATTTGGGAGTCTGCAAAAACTCTAACTTCCTCAGATTATATCTCCAAAAATATAGTGAGACAAGATCTAAAATTCGGACCTGAACTTCACTAAGATTTCAGCTCAAATGGGTTTTAATTTCAGAGTCTGAACCTTCGTAGAAAAACAATTACTGTGAAACGTCCACGATGACCTGTTTGAGATAAAATTCTAGAGCTTGCAAAAACCCTAACTTCCTCACATCATATCTTCGAAAATATAGTGAGAAAATATCTGAAATTCAGACCCGAGGTTTAGACCTATTTCTTCTCAAATGGTTTTTTTTAGCTTTTGAAACTTAGTAGCAAAAAAATTATAGCAAAAATGCCACGATGACCTGTTTGGAGCAGCAAAACTCTAGAATCCAAAGCTCTGATACCAAATTTTATGAAACCAGCTCACAAAAATATAGAAAAGATAGATCAACGACTTAGAAATCAGCCTCGAGGGTGCAACCTCCTTTACATTACACAAATGTACAATTCTTGGATGATACAACTGAAAAAACCTCCTTTCTATATATAAGAGTCTAAGGGGTCACAATATAACCAAAGCTGACCTAACAATAATAATATAAGGACACAAAAATAACAATAGTGGGCTTCTATGGGGCACAATAATAATAATATGGGGACAATAAGGGCACAACAATAACAATAAGGGATACAATGACAATAGTAATGGGGGAATCACTAGTATTATAGGGACCTAACAGAGAGCATATTATTTAGACTCCCATTAGACCAGACCCCACACAGAGGATCACGACATTTTTCAGGGTACTACCTTCAAACAGGGGCACCAAGAGATCAATTGATACCAGTACGTATCCAGACTCTAGATCAGTGAGGATACATGGGACCTCACCCTGTCACACGAGATCTCAACAGTAGGTTCTGTCTCAAATCCGTTCTTGGGAGACAGACTAGGTCCTCCAGCATTCAACATCGTGTGAACCCCCCAGGATACGATTTAGTGGACAGTCTACACTTGCCATTGGCTCTTCATCGGGCCAACAGACTTTGTTGAGTTTCTTTAGTGTTATTCATTCAGCCTCAGATGTTAGGAGAGATGGGTTTGATTCTCAGACCTATTAGCTCCTAGATCTTCTTTGCTAGGGCTAGATGTTGATTTAGTTCATGCATTGTATCATTTATAGGAGACCGTTTGGTTCTCCCTCTTTGTATATACATAAGTGTACTCAACGGTCCCTTTTACCTACTTTTTGGTCATTAGTTGGACATAAATATAATTATCTTATCTTATCTTCACCAGAATAAAGAGATAGCACAAGGTCTTTCAACACGTTCGATATTTTATCATACCACCCCCATTACCAGAGCAGCATGCCATTCTCTTCACCAGAATAGAGAGATAGCCCAAGGTATTTCAACACGTTCGAGATTTTATCATCTCACCGCCAATGCACTAGTAAGATTAGGGTTTATGTAGTCCTCAAATTGGTACTAGATTATAGATAGAGCCCAAGGGCTTCCAACACGTTCTAGATTTTATCTTCTCGTCACAAAACCACTAGCAAGATTAGGGTTTGAATGCCTCCACAAGGGAGTGGCCTCCCATGAGTATTTTTTGTCCATTCATACTCAACCACTCTCAAGCATCTTGACTTTAGGTGGTATGTAAAAGTATTAATTTATGTTTTTTTTGTTCCGGTTCATTTAGGTACCGAAGTTGCACTGGACGTTAGGTGGGTGCGTGTACAAGTATTACTTTATTTTGTGGTTTTGGTTCAGGTCCATTCAGTATTCAACAATTGTAACCAACTTCGCTAATGAAAAACAACCTTAGCTATGTCAGTGTAAGGTTGAATAAAGGTTGCAAAGTGGAGATTCAAATGAAGAATAAAGTATTGTTGTAAAGTCCTTGGAAGGATAGATTTGTCAAAGTCCTTGCCTTTGCGTGCTAGTTTAAGGTTGAATAAAGGTCGCATAATGAAGATTCAAATGAAGAATAAAGTATTGTTGTAAAGTCCTTGGAATGATAGATTTGTCAAAGCCCTTGTCTTTGCGTGCTAATGGTATCATAGCCACACTTTGGCTAGGTATCTACATTTGTTAATCTTGTAAGCATTTTGTTGTATAAATAAATATTAGTATATATCTATTTTAATCATGGATCTATCCAGAGTTGAGAGAGATTAAATTTCAAATTTGTAAAAGAATTTACACATTAAGAGATTTAATCTCTTCTAGTACTTGGTAAATATGTGATTAAGATATATCTATAGTGGTAATTTTTCATTGTTTATATTGTATTTTTGAATATTTTATCATCATTAATATTTTACATTTAAAATTGAATGAGTTACACATTTTCATCTTATTAACAAGTAACTACACATTTCCTCTTATCATCATTAATCCTCTTGAAGTTTATAAGTTAAAATGGTGACATTATATATCTCACTTCTTCATAAAGACCCATTGTGTTTACATATCTTTATCTCCGTCAGATGATCTGGAAAATATAAATCTCCTAAATCATGATATTATTGATTGGGATAAAACTAGCAACTGTACCACATGTTGCAATAGAAACGCTATAAGGCGGTAGCATAGGAAGCACTAACATAAAAGAAAGAAGTAAATTTTTTATGCAATATGTTATGTTTAAGGGAGATTCCAACCAGACCAATATTCTAGAATATGTTCAAAATGAAAGCAATGCACAACACCTTAACTTTAAAGGATTTATGAAAATGCTCTTCATTAAAATTCATGAACTGCACGATTCCCAACTGTTATAACTAAATGGTTTAAATCAAACATTTCATGGAACAAATAATATCATATCAACTTTAATTCACAATGCAATTGATAATAGTTTTTGTTAGAAAAGATTCAAGATAATGTATGTGCATTTTGAGTTAATTTTTATGTCAATTCTAGCATGTTGTCACAATTATGTTTTTGTGATCAAGAGTATAGAATTTTTAGGTGGTGTTCTATGTGCACTAAATAACTATGAGTTACAACACTATGTATGGGGTTTATTTTTCAATACCTTTGTCTAGAGTAAGGAAGATTTCAAATGTTTTCTATGGTATGAATAAGACTATGTTGTCGCACTTTCCATTGGTCGTGTCTCTCTTAGAAACAATCTAGAAAATAAGAAGAACCAAGAATAACACCTCCCATAAACCAATAACTAAAAGTAGGAGGTTTTTGATGTTATTTCCAACTTCAATAAGATTATAGCATACAAATTCATCCTAGAGAGCTCATACCACCTTAAGAAATGCTCCTAAACAAATAGAAATGAGACTTTTATCACATCGAAAAAGAAAACAAACATCTATAAAAAATGAATGGCTTAAAATGCCTCAAATATTTTAAAAATCCTTTAAGTTTCCCACTTGATCAACTTTGTAAGAATAATTCCATAGGAGTTGATTTTGCATGCAAAGGAAATGATAGTTTAATAGTTGGGGTTGTTCAGACTACATGCATTAAAAATGCGACAGTGTTAATAGTAGGTGGAGACTTGACATTGGAGGAAAAGGCTCTAGACAAAACAAGTTTGTTGTTTATTGGCCAACAAAAACGACTGGTAACCCAAGTTACTACTGCATTAGAGAGACTCATAGTTCTTGTGATCATGCCTGGGGTCCTTTTGATATAAAATTTGCAAAGGGTGATCAAACAAATTTAGATATTCTTTGGGTGGGCTATTCGGGAGAGGCTAGTGGAGCAACCATTGCAGATGTTATATTTAGATCATATAATCCAGGTAATGTTTAAAATGAAATCACTAATTTTGAGTACCATATCAAATAGGTCACCTTAATTTTTGAGCCCAAGAGTTAGCTCAAGTGGTCTAGAGCCATATATGAAGTTCTTTGATATTGTTGCTAGTTGTTGGTACTCATGGGTTTGAATCTTTTCCATTCTCTTGGGGCAAAACCTTGGAATCGGGGCCAATGGTTATCCTAACATACCATCCTCAAAATGTGCGAAAGTAATATGTTTATTGAGATTTCATGCCCCAAAATCAAGGCCAAAGGTTTATTTCGTGGGAAAGTACTATGTTTCCTTTCCTGAACTTTCATGCCCTAGAATCAGGGCCAATGGTTTACCCAATTTACCATCCAAGAAATGGGGGAAGTACTTTGTTTCTTGAGCTTCCATTCCAAGTAAAAATGTCATCTTAGTTTTTGAAATCCACACACATCAAATGTTTTTGCAACTTTTGGGACAACCCCTGCTAGATTTCACTACAAATCGAGTACTTTTTTCAATGCCCATATGAATGCATGGAAATTGCGGCTCATGTCTCTTTCTGTTGTAGGTGGACAACTGCCTATGACTTGGTACCCAAAGTATTTTGCTGTCAATGTCCCCATGACCAACATGAACATGAGGCCTGATAATGCCATATGTTACCTTGGTCATACTTACAGATGCTACACCAAAAATGTAGTTTACTTGTTCGAATATGGACGAAGCTATATAAAATTCAACCACGATGTAGTTAAAGTGCCTGAACTGATCTTTCTTCCTCTGGATGTATGTTCTTAGATGAAATCAAATTCTTGTGAGGCTCTCAGTGACCCACCATCCTCATTCCAAACATTTAACACCTTGTATTTCTCTTTGGTTCAAGTGTTTTTCCTCCATCTTTAGAAATGGAAACTAAAATCACTGTTCCAAGCACAAGAGGGGTAGTTGCAATGACTCCTCAAGCCCCTCTCTACAAAATCCGCTGCAAAAAAGATTTCATTCAATGCTATAACATTTTCATTTTCTCCAAAAAAATCCACTCCATTTTTTTTTTTTTTGGTGCCATAACATTTCCATTTTCTCCAAAAATTCAATAATGGCCTTCTCCCAACTTGATTGAAGAGCATGCTCCTGTGCATGTAGTTTCATTTCCCTATTCAATGTAGCCATTTCCTACCGCTTCCAAGATTCTCACATCACCTTCATTGCTAATATTTGTATCACTACAAGCTCCATTGTTGGCACCATTGTCAATAGCACTATTCTTCACAGAAACTCCAACATAAAGAGATTTGATCTCACTGTAGAATTTGTAGCTTTTGCCACCTTGTTTGTTCATTCTTCCATCCCTAGTTTTCTTGTAGTAAGAATACACATTCTCAATTCCTTGCACCTCTTTGCACTTATGTGGAACCTAATATCTGCAAGATTACTACACATAAATTACTACACATAAATTATAATAATAGAGTTAGGATGTGATTCTAATGCATTGCGCATTAAATATGGAATTTTAATTTGCTTATGCAAACCTTCAAAGTAATAAAGGGAGTATCTATTTTATGTTGGGAATGTGATCTATTTTGCTAATTTGTTTTTATGAACTGATCAATTTCATGTATAAATATTTAAAAATAAAATATCATTACTTAATTATTAAAAAAAAAAAAAAAAAAACCAAAATTTTAAAATAATGAAATTTGATATAAAATATCAAAACGAAGAAGATGTGTAGTTGTAATGTAAGACAGTATGTAAACCTTTTTACATGTTTGTTCAATATGTTCAATTTATATTAATATGTTCAATTTATAAGATGTAAAGGATTTGTAAACATTTACATCTCAATTCAATTAAATAATAATAAAATATTAAATATAATATAGAACAAATAGATGTTGTAAAAATAATATAATTCAATTTGTTATATTGTAATATTGTTTTAATTAATAAAATTACGAGAAACTCTTCAAGATAATAGAAAATCATAATATACATATCACATAAAAATATATAACATATAACTAGTAGATATGAGTTAAGATCCATTTTACATTATAAATTAAAATAATGATTCTTTTAACATATTTAAATTTAATTAATAAGTCCATAATAACAACATTTTTAACCATAGATATGTACACCACTTTACCATAGATAATATGATAATATTAACTTGTAAATTGACTTTGTTACAATACCATGGGCCAATACATCCATCATCAATACCACATGCCCAAAAACCATTTCTCATTTCACAATAAACTATTTAATAAAATATTGTGTTGAATCTCTATATATTATATATATATATATATAATATAAAGGAAAACAAATTATAATTACTTTTGAGATATATGTAAACCCTCCATCACATTAAATATATAAAATATAAATAGTAATTATAAGTATAGATCTATTTACCATAAAAATTAAAAATATTTTAACTCAGTGTGTAACAATATATTTAAATACCACATATTACATTTATAGTAATAAGAGACTTGATTTATTGTTTACAAATGGATTGCTCATTATACATACCATACATCATATGAATGTAATTTATTGATAGACTCATTTTGGTTTTGACTTTCAAACTAATTTTAGAAATCTTTTACCTATAGATCAATATTATAAATTCTGGCCAACAACTATGTTCACTAGAATCCCAAATCAAAGATAAAGATGAGTAAATATAAACTAATTCTACATTATAATCCAAAATTATAAATTAATTATTTTTATATTATTTTGAGTTAATTGTAAGATTATCGTGTTAGTTTATATATTTTAATAAGAAATAAGCAAAATATAATTTCATTAGATCATGCTTTGTTTTTTCACTTTAAATTTGAGTTATATAATATTAATAAATTTATAAAATTTTATTATTTAAAATATATTTTTAATAACATAAATAAATTAAATACCTTAAAAATGATATACAAATAAAATTATATAAATGGCCTAACTCAAACTTATAACTCTAACCAATATACTCACTTCTAAATAAAATTACGTAGAAATGCCGTGAATTAACCAAAAATAAAATTAAGTACAAATGTCGTGAATTATCGAAAACAACCCGTGAGTTGCGTTTTAGATTACACTATGTCAAACTCACCTTGCAGTGCCACTTAAGATGAAGCAAAGAGCAAGCGTTTTACTATTGTATTATTTGTAATTTTAATAAAATAAATAAATATTTAGTTTATTATAGTTTTTTCCGCGTAAATCACATTGTATTTTATTTGTTCACCTTGCAGTGCCATTTCAGATGAAGCAAAGAGCAAGTGTTTTACTATTGTATTATTTGTAATTTTAATAAAATAAATAAATATTTAGTTTATTATAGATTTTTCCGCGTAAATCACATTGTATTTTATTTGTTCACGCTTTTGAAACCAATCAGTGCGGTTCATCGTTAGGACAAGTTGAGGAGTAGATCAAGCTATGCATGTTAAATAGGCAGAGCAGACCTCCACTGTAATTCAAGATCAGGCAACAGCTATAACGACTAAATTTCACTGGGGAGTAGTTAGATCGACTAGGACCAGGGGGATAAAAATAAGTTAATTTAATTTATCAAATGAAAGTTATATTATCATAAAAAGTCAAAGGGGCATATGAATTATATTCAACGCCTTTGAAACCAATCAGTGTGGTTCATCGTCAGAACAAGTTGAGGAGCAAAGCAAGCTATGCATGTTAAATAGACAGAGCAGACCTCCTAGGACCAGGGGGATAAAAATAAGTTAATTTAATTTATCAAATGAAAGTTATATTATCATAAAAAGTCAAAGGGGCATATGAATTATATTCAACGCCTTTGGAACCAATCAGTGTGGTTCATCCTCAGAACAAGTTGAGGAGCAAAGCAAGCTATGCATGTTAAATAGACTGAGCAGACCTCCAACGACTGTAATTCAAGATCAGGCAACAACTATAACGACTAAATTTCACTAGGGAGTATTTAGATGGACTAGGACCAGGGGATAAAAATAAGTTAATTTAATTTATCAAATCAAAAGTTATATTATCATAAAAAGTCAAAGGGGCATATATATATATATATGTAAAGTAATGATTATTAAGTTATTAGTTAGACTAATTAATAACTTAATAATCATTACTTTATAGATTATGCCCCTTTTTTGGACTTTATATTTTTATATATTTATTTTATTTAATACCTTTTATAACTAACTAATAACTTAATAATCATTACTCTATATATCTATATATAATTCAACCCCTTTGACTTTTTATGATAATATAACTTTCGATTTGATAAATTAAATTAACTTATTTTTATCCCCCTGGTCCTAGTCCATCTAACTACTCCCAAATCAAATTTAGCCGTTGCCTGATCTTGAATTACAGCAGTTGGAGGTCTCCTCTGTCTATTTAACATGCATAGCTTGATCTGCTCCTCAACTTGTCCTGACGATGAACCACACTAGTTGGTTCGAAATGCGTCGACAAATGAAATACCATGTGATTTACGCAGAAAAATCTATTCTAAACTTGATATGGATCACAGAAGCCTCAATTCAACAAATAATTTTTTTTCTCAAGAAAATAAAGAAATAACTCTATTGGGCATTGGGTTAGCAATGAAGTGTTGTTGTAGCCATGTTTTAATTTCAATCGCCCAAAAGCATAAAACACAACTATCTTTTAATTTCAATCCTCCAAAAAGATAAAACACAGATTATAAAAAAAACACAGTCGCTCACATTATTATTAAAAACTTCAACGCATGGTTAAGAAAATGGAGAAATAACTCTATGGGTGTTGGGTTATCAATGAAGTGTTGTTGTAGCCATGTTTTAATTTCAATCCTCCAAAAGGATAAAACACAACCATCTTTTAATTTCAATCCTCTAAAAAGATAAAACACAGATTATAAAAATAAATATAGTTGCTCAGACCATTATTAAAAACTTAATGCATGGTTAAGAAAATGGAGAAATAGCTCTATTGGGTGTTGGGTTAGCAATGAAGTGTTGTTGTACCCATGTTTTAATTTCAATCCTCCAAAAACAACACAGCTTATAAAAAAAGATACAGTTGCTCACAGAATTATTAAAAACTTCAACGGATGGATCTAAGACCCAATATGGAAATGAAGAAGTTGGAGACAAACCAACATCCCCAACATCCCCAATTTCTGTAATTTCTAAACGATGCCAACGATTTCCAAACTACTGAGCCCAAATTTCCCCTTCTCACCAGATGTGGCGCTGAAATAGCCGCCATGTTTGGTCGTCAACTTCACTCAAACCCCAATAACAGGACTCACAGTTAACTTGCAGCTCAGTTGAGCACCAAATTGAATTCTTCTTCTTCCTCCAACACAATAATGCAGTTAAAATTCAGGCATTGTTATACAACATTTTGTCACTGTCCCTGTACTCCCCATTCCTTGATCCTGGAAGACCTCTACAATGAACCCTACATGCTTACCCTTCATGAAGAAACTCCCATTGTGTCCCTCTTCATGAGCAGAACAATTCCCTTTTGCACCATTTTCCCAAAATCTTCTGTTTTTCCGAGTTTACAAGTATGATGCTGATGGCCCTTGTCCTCCTCACGTCGATATGCAGGGATTAACACTTTCCCTAGCACTGACCGGAGCGACTGAGATTTGTTCCAGTCGCACTGATCCTCTTATGGAAAGTTTTTTAAATAAAGAGTCGAATCTTCCAGCTCTAGAAGCTTCTTAACAGAAGTCTGGTAAATGGTTTGGCCGGATGGAGTCAAGGATGACAGTTTGGGATCCTTTCCCCTATAATCATGGAACTACTTCAAGAGATAAGACCTTCTCCCAAGAGAAGAGGATCCATCTCCCATCCATTCATGCTATATAAACCTTCCTTTTTCCCAATCACAAGCTAGTGTTAATGTTGGTGTGCTAGTGCTAATTAAGTTTGGAGTAAACAACAAGCTATTCATAGTTGTAGCTCTCTAGTTGTGTGAGGGAGAAGTGTGAATTTGGTTTAGTGTGAAGCCTAAAGGGAAGAGCCTTAAAACTATTATTGTTGAGGCCATCATGGAATGCTAGCAGAAGTGTGTGGGAACCTGGTTTTGTCGAAGGAGAATGACAACGTCAAGACAATGGTTGTAATCTATTCTTGATTCAATATATATGCAACTATCGATTGATTTCCTACATGATGTGTCATCTAACATATTCATGGCTTAATGTTTTTTGATTTGTTAAGTAGGTTGAATTACAATTTGTCTATTATCACGGTTGTTGTTTGCTGTTGTTTACTTGTTTCTGGTGTTTGAAGAAGGAAACGAGAGTTAGCTGGAGCGAGCAAGCAAGGACATCGTCAAACGGGATAAGCGTACTAAGAGGTAGGCCCTCTTAATTGGTTCTAACCTAAGGAAATATTCCATACAATGTATCAGTTGTGGCTAGACCCATTATCGGGCTAGAGGAATTGTTTGTGTCCACACTCATAATTTTACTTCACCATAGGCATCTCTCAGACAAATTATGGAGCTACCCACCACTCGACTACACAGCGCAGAAGAATGGCCAACAGGCCAGGAGATAGGTGTAGTTGCAGGGCTTATATCGCCACTATTGGAAAAAGGGACCAGGAAAATTCAGAACATGAAGAGATAGCTTGATCCGGATTTAAATAGGAACGCAACAAATTATAGAGATAACCATAAACACAAAGATGCAATGGAAATAATACTTCATTTCATTAATGTAAAATACTGAAATATGCTTACAAACAGGAATGGAAATAAACTAGCTAGGGCAATGGTAACTTATCTCTGAGAAGAGATGTGGCGGCTACATGCCTCTAAACTGTCTTACAATGAGGCTCAAGGGCCTTTTTATTATTGAACAATAAGAGAAAAACATAAACAACCAAAACCCTAACCCGAGGAGATGTAACACCAAGAGTTTGTGGGCCCCATTGGGGTGAGTTGGACAACCAACTTCCCGGGGTCGCAAATTGGTCATATTATCTTTGTTTGACACACATGATAGCCCATTGGAAAGATCTCTTCGAGGACTACGACGGAAAAGACGATTTTAGATATAAAAAAATCGTTGGCGGTAAATTTCCTAAAAAATGTCGTTTAGGGCCTCAAAACGGCTCCCGAAGTTTAGGACCCGAAAAACTACTAAAATAGTAAATTGTGCTAAATTAAGGAAACTGAAAAACTGAAAGAAGCACTGGTGGGGATCCAAGTGGAATTAGCGGGTGGCTACCAATATCCATGTGGATCATAACTCCCTGGGCATGCTATAGCTATGGAGAGGTTATGATGGGGAGACTCCAAAAATGATAAGCAAGCCAAGGCATGGATCATTACTGTAACGAATTTTTATCTAACTAACTTCGAACGTAGTGTTTGTTCTAACCAACTTCCAACACACTATTCCCACGACCTATGATGATCAAATGGTGGAATTTTTTTCTAGTCATCTAACATCTCAAATCAACGGTCTAGGACAGTACACAGTGGCATATAAGAGATTTTTTTCCATTGGGAAACGCCTTACGTTGTAAATAAAGATTTCTTGTATGCACATATCACAACAATTAAATTTGGTTTAGGTCCACTAGTTTTCCCATTTTTCCCATTTTCTTCTTTATGTTGTGCGATTGTTACAAGGTACACCAATTTCTCAGATGCATTGATAAGAGGATTCTCTGCACCTTTAAATGATGGATCAACCTTTGCTACAATATTTCCTGTATACTCTGTGGTTTTAGCTGATCCTTACAACTATGATTTTCGCAAATCATACATCTTACCTGTTGGATTTGATATGTATGTAAATTCATTGTATTATCTAATTAAAATCCATCGTCATTGTTAGGTTTGAAAATGATACAATTCCCCCTTTGAGAAAATCAGTGTAAACCACTTCGTGCATGCACAATGTGCTGGAAAAAGACAAATCCAAACAAGTCCAACCCTTAACCTTTGAATGGACTGGTATTCCATACCCGACTGCATGGGAAATTCAATACTCAAACCTAAAAACCCAAATTCTTACTCATATAAACAAAAATCATAATTTGATACCTTTATCCTCAATAGAAAAAACTCAGTCTCTAAAGATTCCTGAGTTGTGCTCTCCTACAAACTAGATGAGACACTCTTGTATGTCTTTTCAAACTTCCTCCAAACAGATACAACAAATGAAGCCCACAAAGGGGTCTATAGAAATTGTCCCACATTTTAAGAAAACCTTAGCAACCTCCAAGGACGAAGGTATATCGCAACTTTCTCTCCTCTGTATTAGTTGGGCCATGATATCCTTACCAAGAGAAGTCCTAGGTCACGTCAAGGAATTCCCTAGTGGAGTAGAATATTTTTTTCTTTGTAGTAATCTCCCTATTGTCTATTTCATACATTTTTCTAAAGACTTGAAGACAAAAAGAGAATATCTTCTAGTAAGATCTTCAACACTTGGATAATCAGTTTTAGATGAGTGTAAGTTATTAAATTTCTCCAAATTACAAACTTTGTTAATAAGACAAAACATAGATGATATGCACAAGGATTTATTACAAATAAAATAAGATGTAGAGTCATAAAGAAAAGAAATGAAAGACGTAATAGATAAAATTGACATTCTATCTCAATTTCTTACAGACACCACATCCTTGAGAATATCTTTATAAAAGGTTGAAGCAAGGTTAGATCTATTGGATTCCTTGTTAGAAAAACTGAATGAAGTCAAAAAGGAAGTCAGGAGGCCAAAGAAAAAACCTATGTTTCTCAAAAATACATTCTCTTGGGTGAAACAAAAAGCAGTTAGAACAAACATAGAAAGAACTCCATAGGAGTGTTTGAAGTCCAAGATGATAAGCTAGATTGCGATTTTGGAGCCACTAAAAGTGCCCTAGAGGAGATAACAAAAGAATTATATGTTATGAAGAAGTGTTCTCACCCTATGCAACCACAAATAAAAGAAAAATGTCTCCAAGAACTAACTATAAAAAGTGATCTATAATCTGATACTCCAATGCCAATATCATCTTCTTCTTCTCGTTCTAAGGAAATCTCCTCCTTAGGAATAAATGGGACCAATAAAATTATTTTAGCCATGCCCGACCATCCAATCATCAACCTAGGATTTTAGTCTATTGAAGAAATAAGATTTTATCTTCAATTGTTAGCAAACTAGGTCATTGTTAAGAAAGAAGAAGGCGCAACCCTTACTCCAAGGTATATGGCTACACAATTGATAAATGGTTTCACAGGTCTTGTGTTAGATTAGTGATGTTGGTTACTACAAATATCAAAAGATGAATTGGTAAATGATCCTAAAGTAGATGAGGTAATCATACAAGCATAGAGTGCACAATTTTACATTCTTGAGAATGATATAGATTATGAGCATCTTGCATCATTATTTATGACTAAGGGGTTTCGTAACATGGCATACCATGATTAATATTTTTGTTATATGCAAAAAGTAATAATAGATTAAGGAAAAATCAACGAGTTTTCAAATTTAAAATATTACATCATATGTTTTCCAAGAGCACTTCCTTATGCAATTGAGAAATATTTCAAAAATAATGACATTACTTTGGAAGACATGTCTCTAACAATGGCTAATTAACACATTAGAATTGTAATCCAAGCATTGTTTGGAAAAAAGTGTAAATAAAAATTTCAAAAGGTTTGAGAGTGTGTTTATTTCCTCTTTGTGCAAAAATGTAGGAAATATGCCTGAATGGGGGTGTGGAGCATTAATCGTGGCCATTACACTAGTAAAAATGTTTTCCATTGCAAAAGGAAGGATAAATATTACACTTTTAGGTCCAGGTTCCTTCTCGATAAACTTGAGAAAATGTATAAGAAGAATAAAAGGTATCCGAAAAGGATTCCTTACTTGAAGAAAATTCCAACTCAAAAAAAATTCTATATGTTATAATTGCCATAAGGCAGGTCATTGGGCTCATCAATGCACTAAGAAAAAATCCAAGCCAAACTTAGCTACATTGTTTTTTGAGCAGCTTGAACTACAATGGCGAGAGTTAAATTATTGTTCACCTATAGATCGACCTGATTGAAATATAATTTTCCTTGATCCTTCTAAAATTTTAGAAGAATTTGACCAAATTTATGATTCTTCTACAAATTAATTTCGAGACATTGAGCCACTAAATTAGGGAGGTGAAAGTGAGCAAGAATACTTGCCCAAGCAAGACTTTTACTTTTGTATATTCACTATGCAACAGCAAAGAGATATTAAATCAAGGATCAAGCAGATTGATGAAAAGTTGAAAGACATTCCTACATGGAAGTATGTAGAAATAGAAAACTTGAGAAAGGAGACAGATCAATTATTGAGACATGTGGCGTCCCCACATCCTTCACAAAATGCTAAGAAGTTCCATAAAGGAGCTAGAAAAAAATATGCTCCTATAGAATTATATATGGAACATAATGCAAGCCATGGAGATAGATAGAGCTTTAAAAAAGATAGAGAAAGGTATTCGAAATTACAAGGTGAAGATTCAGAGTGAAGAATAAAGTATTATTGTAAAGTCTCTAGAAGGATAGATCTGTCAAAGTTCGAGTTTGGGCATGTGAATCAACTTCATCTCCTTTGTATTATTTGGCCATGCTATCCTTACCAAGAGAAGGCTTGGGTCACATCAAGAAATTCCCTAGTGGAGAAGAATCTTTTCTTCGTGGTATGTATCTCCCTGTTGTCCCTTTTAGACAATTTTATGAAGACTTGAAGACAAAATGATAATATATTCCAATAAGATCTTCAACATTTTGAGAATTAGTATATGATGAGTGTACATTGTTAGATTTCCCCATATTACAAGATTCACTAACAGGATGGAAAATAAATGATCTACATAATGATTTATTACAGATCAAACATTGAAGATGCAGAGTCACAAAGGAAAGAAATAAAAGATATGACAAATAAAATTGACATTATGTCTCTTGTTCTTAGGGACACCATACCCTTCAACACATATTTGCAAAGATTAACGCAAGGTTATATCTATTAGATTCCTTGTTATAAAAGATGAAAAAGTCATAAATGTAGTTGGGAGGCTAGCGATAAACTCTTATGTTTCTTACAAAGACATTCTTCGAGATGAAACAAAAAGCAGTTAGAACAAACATAGAAAGAAAAGTTCCATAGGAGTGTTTCAAGTCCAAGACGATAGACCAAATTGGATTTTGGAGCCACTAAAGTGCCTTTGAGGACATACCAAAAGAATCATATGTTATGAATAAGTAGCCACACCTTCTGCAGCCACAAATAAAAGAAAAATGTCTCCAAGCATTGACTATAAAAAGTGAACCAGAATATGATACCACAATTCCAATGGCATCTTCTTCTTGTCGTTCCAAGGAACTCTCCTCCTTAGGAATAAATGGGACCAATAAAATTATTTCAAAAATGCCTCATCATCCAGTGATTGACCTAGGATGTTAGTTTATTGAAGAAATAATATTTTCTCTTCAGTTGTTAGCAAAATGGGTCACTCTTAAGAAAACATAAGATGCAACCCTTATTCCAAGGTATATGGCTACACAACTAATAAATGGTTTCACGGATCTTGCCTTAGAATGGTGGTACTTGTTGTTGTAAATAATAAAATATGAATTGGTAAATGATCCTAAACCAGATGAGGTAATCATACAAGCCTTGTGTTGAGAAATGGCAACAAGAAATTCCAGTTTAATTTGTCCTTGAATTAAGCTACGAATTAAAATCGAATTCATAACAACTTGTAAATAGTTAATTAAGTTTAATTAACTTAATTAGCTTAGGACTATTGAATTGGAAGTCTTTCTATAGTCATGTATATGTTCTCCCTAAATTTTATGGGTACAGTATGCATTTAAATTGAGTTGGAAATTAGATCTCAATTTATTGAGTTAAGTTAAGTTAAATTAGTTCCAAACTGTTTGTGGAACTAATAGAGAGTTAATAGCCAGTTGGTGCACTAGTGCATCCACATCACTCTAGTTAATTGAAGGTTTCCTCATCAAAAACTCATGCATGCCATTTCAAAGAAAGAACTAGTAGATATTAGAGTGCAGGGACAATGTACTATCATTGGTATTATTTACCAGGGTGTAAATATCATGCATGCACCAGAGGTTGATCCTATGTTTGGATTGCACAGTTTTGGAAGCACAAATTCCCTTTAAATACGTGATATTCATCCTAGGAATTATGCAAGGAAATAGGGGCTTGGAGAGCTGCATAATTAACTCAGTGTTGGTCAAGAGCTTACTTGTGAGCTGAGAGAGTTGAGCATACTTGTGCGGAATTGTTCTAGTGAGAACAAGCTTTGTATCTTCACTCATATTTCTGATATATGCAATACAGATAGCAGAGTTTTGAGTAGTGGTGATGGGCCTCTAAATTAGACATAAGTTAAGGCCCATGCCTATAAATTGAACATAAATTAAGGTCCATCTAACCATCCTTCAACATATTATACCTCTCTTCTTGCATTAGATAATTTATTTTTAACTTTAATGTATTCATTAGAAAGGTTTATGAATAATTGGATATTTGTGCCTAATATTATTTATTTTTGTGGAATATTATGAGAATATTTGACAGATTATGAAGATTTAGAGGAGGAGATAATTTAGGGACTCGTTCCCTACTACAGGAGGATCAATAATAAATAATAAATCAACAAGATATTATGGAATTGTGACACGGATTGTGGAACTCCAATGATTGATAAAAACTAGGAATGCGTTCCACTAATGAAAGGACTAGATCCACTAATCAAGGGATTTTGGTGGGGAAAGCTTCCTCCATTCATGGGGAATAATTCATAATCATTTTTATAAGTACCAAGTCGAATTTGCCTCTAGGGAATGAATGAAAAAATCTAGGAATGTGTTCCCTGTCATTTAGTGCAGATTCCTAACATTGGGGACCAGATCCACTAATCAAGGGATTTTGGTGGGGAAAGCTTCCTCCATTCATTGGGAATGATTCCTAATCATTTTTTATAAGTGCCAAGTTGAATTTTCCTCTAGATATAGATTTTCATTAGTGTTATTGTGGAGAGCGCTTGTATTTCTGCAACTCCATTGTATTTTCTTATAGGGATGTAACCATATTGATGAAATAATGAATATTAGTGTCATGTTCAACTTCTAAATCTTGTTCTCCTCCATAGGTCTCTGAGTTTCCTTGGGCTTGGCCATCCCAGGAACCTCAAAGTCCTTTTGTATCATTTTCTTACCTTATTTTCACTGCTTATTCACATGCATTTCTAGTTTTTATTTCTTTCTACATATGCATTTAGTATTAATGATTTCTTGTTGTTGGATTGAGTTAAATGGTTAATGAAAGTTATTTTGTAGGATAAAAAGCATTATTTAATCCTTGGAAAAGCTTTTGAAGTTCATAATAATCATTGAGGTTCTTGGATTAATCTTCTTATTCCCAAATCTAGATTGTTGGACCTCCTTTTTAGCAAAGAACAATAAATTTATGCTATTTTTTTGAGCATTTTAACAAGATTCAATCAAGTTGGTTCCACTTGAATTAGATCACAAAAAAATTCTAGTTCATAAGAAAAATCACCCCACTTCATTTGCACTTGATTTGGTTAGGCATTTTTTATATTTACTAGCTCACTAGTTCTCAAATTTCTGGATTTCCAACTAGGAATGTTTTTTATTTTTTTCATAGGTTAACGTAGGACTTTTTGAATGATTCCACTTGGAATGGGAACCTAAGACATACTAGTTAATAAAAAAAATTGTCCCATCCAATTTGGATTTGATTTGCTTGGTCATTAAACCCTCACGAATTTCATCATTTCACAAGGAAACTTCTCCAAGCTTTTTGAGCAAATTCATCCATCTCACAACCTTGATTTTGAGTTCTGAGTGATCCTAGGCATTTTCTCACTCCATTACATCCACCAACAACCTTCCCTAAGCTTTTTATCACCTTAAACATCCATCCTTTTTCTCTCGATTGTATCCTGTAGGTTTTCAAGGGATCTTGTAGGTTTTTAGTACATCCTGTAGTTTTTCCTGTAGTGGCCTGTTTTGAGGAAAACCCTCTAGGAAGCCACACAAGGTCACCTAAGGGTATTCCAAGCCTTCCAACCATCCACCATCATCTCAAAGCCACCTACCACATCACCAAAAGAGATTAGCTTTCACACACTCACATGAAAAAATACAAAAAGACAAAATATTTATTTTATTCATTTACATGCACAACAATAGAAGGTTTGATGGTTTGAATCTGCATGCTTAGGAGAGTAGGATTGCATACATGTTAACTTAGCATTATTTTGAAGAAAAACCTCTTAGAAGTTAGTTAGAAAATGGCGCGTTTTAGCATTTGATCTCAGTCTCTTTCCTTGTACTTTCTTTCTCTCAATAGGTTAAGGTTCCATTTCGAACAATTCATTTTTTGGAATTAGTTTAGGATTTGAATTCAGTACATGCACTCCATTACATCATGACAACAAAGGAATGACACATTGTATTTTTACATATATTTCCGATACCTCTTAAGTTTGTATGAATCCTCGTTGATAATTAAAATCGGTAGCCTTAGGAGTTGCAACATTCTTGTTGCAATACCAAGGCTCATCACTTTTTGGCGTCGTTGCTGGGGAGGTGTCAAAGTATAATTGTTTTCTTCCCTAGTTGATTCATTTCTTTTTACTTTTTGCAAAAACAAAAATATAATTGCATTAGGAATATTTCATTTCTAAAATAGAAAAGAGCATTGCATTAGTGTTTTCATTCAATCATAAAAACAAAACAAAAAACTCCAACACCAACCCACCCCCCCATTTGATCACGTGGTGCAGTACACATCACCATTCACTCTTGCAGGTAGAAGAAGAGATGGCAAAGAATATATAAGAAATGGATGGAGACGACGACAATGAGGAAGATCCTCTCGGATTTCCCATTCAACATACTGATGTTAATGTCCACATGAAGAACATCCCTCCATCTTGTCTTCCAAAATTTCATGGTCTAAGGTCAGAGGATCCAAAAACCTTTCTCTTTGAATTTGAAATTGTTTGTAGATCTTATGGTTACTTATTAAAAACTAAAAAACTAAGATCGTTTCCAACAACATTGAAGGATAAAGTTCTCAAATGGTTCATGATTTTAGGGACTAATTCAATAAGATCATGGAATGATATGCAAAATATATTTCTAGAAAAATATAAAGATCATGATCTTAAGGAAGAAATCTTTAGAATGAATTAAAGAGAAGATGAGAGTTTAGAGGATCTAATCGAGAGGTTCATGTATAATGTTAAGAGGGAAAAAATACATCAATTGGCTTTCCCCATATACATCTTATGTTATGTGCAATTGTTGGGAATGGGTTCCACAAGAGTAGTTTTGGGGCTAAAAGCCCATGTTTTGGGATAATTTTGTAAAAGTTGTGAAGTCTTTGAATTTTGTGGTCGCGGAGTGTGAAGTGTCAAGAGTCATAAAGGGTTGTCCGCCTTTATTTGTAAAGTATCAAGTCAGCTGTAAAGACCCACCTATGGTCCACGGACGATGGGATTGTATAAAAAGGAGCTAAGTAAGTAAGCTCTAAGTAGTTAAGTAAAGAAGAAAGTAGCAAAGTAGAGTGGAGAAGTCAAAGTGTTCTCGTGTCTTAGCTTAGGTAGAGGCTTTGCAGCTGAGTGCGCAAAGGCCTAGAGTGGAAGTCCACAGCTGAGTGCGCGAACCCCTACAGCTGTGTGCGCAGGGCGAATAGAGTTTGTATTAAATTGGAAGATATCAATAAAGAGAAGTATTTTTCAATTACCGTGTATTTAGTTCCTGTTAATGCTTCTGATTATATTTCATTTTGGGTTTAATTTACAATGTTTATTTGATGTGCAAATATATGTGATTGTATCGGTTAATTGAATGCAAGTAAGGATATCAATTTACGCGGCGCTAACTATGATTGATTAGTAAGATAAATAAAATACTTGAGATAACTTGGGAACCTATACAATACATTGTCATAGTTGCATGAACTTACCTGGACCATGGGTTAGGGCTGGGTGAAGGTCAATCGTACACCTTCGTGGAGGTACTGAAGGGCAGAATAAAGGATAGACTGACAGAGCCCTAAGGCTTAGCGACCTACGTGAAAGTAGGGGCAGAGGGCATAAACAGACATCACGACCATCTTAGGGTGCGGAAACTTGGTTCCATCATCCTCCCATATTGCTTTGGGTGAGACATCAGTTCGCGCTTCGTGGGCTGATGCCGAAAGGGATAGTAGTGTAGGGATTTGTTTGGCTAATTAACGTTGAACCTAAGTCAGGGCCCACAAAGCCAACAAATGGTTCCATTGTTGAGACCAGAATCTGCATGAGAGATGTATGATGTCATATCACTGGAATTTAACTAAGAAAGAGATCGAGTTCTGGTTGGATAGAAAGATCCACGAATTCGTGACGCAGGAGAATAGAAACCCGTGACTAACAAAGGAACAATGGCTAGATAGGTACCTGTATACAGAAATCCATGAGATCTTTTTTTGTTGTTTTCCAATTGAGTTATATGAGTGGATCACGAAGCTAGCATATATCCAAGGAAGGTGGAGGCTTGACGGTCCTATTGTCTGGACCCTGGAGCTAGTACAAAGACTAGAAGCTTTTGAGGATACGATTGCTTGCGCTGTTGATCGTTGGATCGATCATATCATAGGAGGATTTGTGACTGAATTTGCAATCGATACCTTAATCAGTTACAGTGAGGTAGAGCGACACTTTTTCAAAGGTTCACAAGGCAAGTACTTAAAGTCTTTAAATACTTGGATTAAGATGTTATTGTGTGAAAAACGGGTGATACATCTACCTTGATGTTTGGAGCTACGCGAGGTGGAAAGACCTACAAGAACGAAGGAAGAAAGGGCCCTGAATATAGCCCACTAATTTCACCTCCTTTTAGTAACAAATAGGGAGTAGCGTAGGCTTCTCCACAGAGTGCAATTTAGTTGATAAAAAAAGGATTCTTGTGATTTCCACCTCCAACTTCACCACTATCACTGTGACTTCTGCCACACCACCACTACATCCACCACAGTTCAACATGGCGAATTTAGTGAAGTTGCCTTTGTTTAAGGGCTTGGGAAATGAGGACCTGGACCATTTTTGGTTTTTCGTAAAATTGGTATGGGAAGCTCAGGGCGTTACAAACGATCACGTGAAGAAGGCAACATTGGTTAGTGCTTTACAGGATCACGCGTTAACTTGGTACATCAAGTACTTTGATGATAACCCAAACGTTGGGTTCGCAGAGATCCAGACTGCGCTGAATGGAGAGTTCAGTAGGCCTAAATCTATGGGGCAGTCGATTATGGGGTTCAAGGAAATTGTGATGAAACCAGGTGAGACACCCTGGTAATTGGATCAGAGATTGAAGTGTAAAATCCGCAAAGCTAATATGAACTTAACAGATGGACAACACCGCGAGTGGTTCGTGGATTTATTCCTGCCTCACCTAAGGGTTGCACTGTCACACCAAAAGATTATGATTCAGGAAGAGGCCTTGGAGATTGCAATAAGATTGCATGAAACGCTGATGGAAGATCTGAATCTGGGGGTTCAACAGATGCATGCGCAATTGCAATCTCTTTGTCTCGAAATGCAAATCTTGAAGCAGGACAGAACAATTCGACCGGAGGCACGTGAAGAGATATGGTGCTTGAAATGTAAGGGTCAGGGGTGTTGAGCAAAATTAATTGCTTAATAAATAAATAAAACAACTAATCACCTAGACATTAATTATCAACCCAAAGAGCGTCTTTTTATTTCAAGGCAATTGGAAAAATATATGCATAACAATACCAACAACTAACACTGGTTCTATATGATTGTGTTCTATACTATCAAGCTCATTTAACAAGAAATAAAATGTAAGACTGAAATAATAAAACTAAAATTAAAAAGAAGAAAGTAAATGTCAGGAAAAACAATTCTGCTAATCACACAACTTAAATCATTTCTAAATTAAACCACACATTTTTGAATTGGAAATTTAATCTATTGCACCCAACATAATTCAAATGCTAATCTAGAGTAGTAAATTAAATCAAATATGGAAATTGGATGAAATAACAAATCTGGAAAATGCAACAAACAACAAATTAATGAAAGGAAATCTACTTCAAGGAATGACAATTGAAATTCAAATAAACAAACACAAAACTACACTAATTTACATGTTCAAGGCAGCACCTCGTCCAAGGTAGTGGGCCCAACTTCCCAAGGCTCAGTTCTGCCTTGAGAAATAACTCAAATCAGATTACAGATAACATATATAGAATCAATGGATAGTTTCCTTGATTAAAACATATGAGAGAAATAATTACAACATAGTGAAGCTCTTAGCTTTGCCTCAAATTCAACAATTTTTCATCCTCTCATATCTCATCTCTTATCTCTTCTCCTTCATCCTATCTCACAATTGTCCATCTCCTATCTCCTAATTATCCTTCCATTATCCCCCCAATTATCCTCTAATTTTCCTCTATTATCCTCTTCCCTTTGATCTTTGTTTTCATTTAAATACACAAAGAGCAAAGGGAAGTTACAACAAAGCTAACTACAAAATGATTTCCATTACAATTTTGGATTGATTACATAATATTAATAAACAAGATTAGATCTTAAATATCTTCCCAACATGATTCAGTTGGAACAAGTCGAGTCTGGTATTGCAATTGGAAGAATTTGGATAATGGTCGCAACAACAAATATGAGAAAATCATCTTTGAAGAACCTTCCATTTCTCTTAATACATACCAAATTTTGGAAAGCTTCTCATTACAAAACTAATTCGGTCTGTTCTAGACAAAACCCATGTTTTAGGCTTTTTATATTCTCTTTCATTTGTCCAAAACGTCCAACACAAAATTGTCTCTTCTTATTCCAACGAATTTCTGAGTTGGAATATTTAATTATGAGCTGGAGATCAAATTTGCAATCTGGAAAAGATCTTGGAGGCTAAAATCGTGAGTGATGTTATAACAAATCCATTAATAAACCATCATTGGTAAAATCATGCATAATAATCAACAATTTATTAAAAATAAAAGAGAAAAATAGTATTTATTCATAAGAGCATAAATAATTATAAAATGGAATTATATGATAAATTATGATAAATGACGTAATAAAGAATGGTAGAAATTGATAAAATAGACATTAAAAAGTGATATTAATAATGACAAATTAGTGGCCCAACATACCCCCAAACTCAATATATTACATGTCCTCATGTAACCCAAAGCCTCTGTATTAACCAAGCTATAATACAAAAATGTTCATCTCAACTCATGAAATTGATGGAACAAATGAGTTCTTCCTCAAATAATGAATATTCAATTTTAGCAATGTTGATAAAGGTGTACCAATTTTCACATTGACTTTCAACCATATGTATATATAATTGCAACAAAATATGATATATGTAACGACAAACTTCATTAACCATTTTCTCAAAAACTACAAACCAGATTTTGTTGAAATTTTGCAAACAAATTTATATTATATTAATGCTTTTATAATCCAAAAACGAGATCATTTTGATACACAGATCATGAGATGTAAGAAAAAATGGTCGTAGGTAAGAGTACATGATTTCTGAAATTTTACAAACTAATTTAACTTGAAATTTTATGGGTTTGTGTATTTTAATGATACCTCTTTGCTGTCCAAAAATCATAAGAATTCAACTCATAGTTTTAGAGATATACACAATTCAATTTATGCACTGTATAAATTGTATGCCTTAAATGAGAATGAAAGTAGAAAACATCCATCATGTGTAGCAATTCCTCCCCCAAACTGGAGAATTAGCATGCCCTCATGCAATACTAGAAAACAAATTGAGGTGGTTGCTACAATTATAGTTGAAATCTATGCTTGGTGTATAACAACATGGAATAAGAGAGGTTTTGAGAATGAATAAGGAGATCGATGGATGACGGCATGATTATAATAAATAAATGAATGAAAGTAACACTCCCCCAAATTAAAAGCTTCTATGTCTTTAAAAAATGGGAAGTGATAAAGATGTGGAACGAATGATGATAAATAATGCTCAATGGATTTTCATGAAATTCTCCTAAACTTTTAATAAATCAAAAACTTATGCTATTTTACGTTAAGTTTTACCTTTGGAAAAATGTGGAATAACGTGTATGGATTGGTATTTGTTGAAGCTGATGTAGGCTGAGCTGATGCTGAAAGTGATGCAAAAGGTGGAAGCCATGCAAGCACATCCTATATGCGAGTTGCTCGAGCCTCTTCTATTAGTTGCAATAGTGTGGACTCGCTGTGAATAGAGTTTCCCCCATACTTGCTATTCTCCTGTAAACAACTCACTACTATGTATGCAATTCTTTTGAATCCATAGTTTTAGTTTTGAATATCAAAAAATAGGCCACATGCAAAAATTTCAATCAGAAAAAACTTTTGTATAAATGCAATAATAATATTTTGTCAAATCGGCAAGTTATGGCGGAGTTTGGTAATATTACACCCGCTATCCCATAATGCATATCTTCCCCCCTCAAATCAAAAAAGGGCATCCATGGCCATAAAGCATAGGAAAAAGGGAAAGGGTGTTGAGGATTCATAAATGCAAATGACCAATCAAATAAAAGCTGCATAAAATACGACAAAGGTAATTAAAGCATTACACATCAAAAGATTTGAAATTCCCCCAAAATGAATAAAACAAATATTAGATCATTATGTAAATAGATAATTACCTTATGTGGAAAAGTAACGAACGCATGGCTGGCGATAAATGTTAATGCCTGGAGGTAGAGTGATTGGACAATAATGAAATAATGCGTATAAAGATATAGTTTACCATGCATGTTGGCTAATTGAATTAGAAATGTTTTTCAAATGGTAAACTCTCCTTTAGAAATGAATCCATAGTGGGTAATAGGATAGAGAGTATTTGACAGTGTAACATAGTACTTCAATACCACAAGCAGAGCCAATGCTGATTGCAAGCGTTCATAGCCTCGACAGGGTTGCTTTTTAACCCCAAAAATAAGCTAGAGTCCTCCATTTAGTATTTAGATGGTTTTATGTTTTTTATTGCTATAAAGAGACCACTATGCTGGCATGGTAACCAGATAATCATAGCGCCATTCACTAGGATATAACAAAGTGATCAAGTTGGCTCATGATGAGACCCCTTGTCCTTCTGACGGTTTTAACTACCAAGAAGGTCATTACCTTGGTGTGGTGGCTAGAATGGAATGTCACCTGTTACACCCTTATGATCATGGTAGCTTGGCTCGCGATGAGACCCCCTATCCTCTTTAAGACAATGACAATGCTTATTACTTTTTCATATTTTTATATTTTAATTCTTTTATTATAAAGAGTGTGAGGCTGATTTACACCTTAAGAGTTAGGGATGATGCAAGAAGTAAAAAAAAATGCCAATGAAAGTTATGCTTTTCCCCCATATCATCATATCAAAGGGATTTATCCATTTGAAAGTGTAAAAGATAAACTAGCATGTTATTAGAATAATAAATCATTTTATGATGTGTCCAAAGAGAAGATATTCAACTAATCATTATATAGGTGCACCATGTCAGCTTCAGAATAAATATGACCATCAAAAGGTTTTATAAGTCATAATGGTATTAATATTATTGTTTTTCTTTATCTTAGGCACAAATCCAACCATATGGTTTTTTTATTCAAAACATAAAAGAGAAAGAAAAATGACAAAATGACTAGCGATGAAACAATAAAGAGAAATCACAGTTATTCCTACAAAAAACAAAAAGTGTTGTTCAATTGATTGAACAACAATTGTTCAATCGATTGAATAGAAAAACCGAAAAGAAAAACATGCAAATATGTTTTTCAATCGATTGAACAACAATCATTCAATCATTTGAACAACAAAAGTAAAAAAACACAAAAGTGTTGTTCAATCATTTGAACAACAAAAATAAAACACGCAAAAGTGTTGTTCAAATGATTGAACATCAATTGTTCAATCGTTTGAACAACAAAAGTAAAAAATGCGAAAGTGTTGTTCAATCAATTGAACAACAAGCATTCAATTGATTAAACGAACAAAAATAAAACACGCACAAGTGTTGTTCAATTGTTTGAACAACAAAAATAAAACACGCAAAAGTGTTGTTCAATCGATTGAACAACAAGTTCGATCGTTTGAACAACAAAAATAAAACACGCAAAATTGTCATTCAATCGATTGGAAAACAATCGTTCAATTATTTGAACAACAAAAATAAAACACGCAAAAGTGTTGTTCAATTGATTGGAAAACAATCGTTTAATCGTTTGAACAACAAAAGTAAAACACGAAAAAGTGTTGTTCAACCGATTGGAAAACAATCGTTCAATCATTTGAACAACAAAAATAAAACACGCAAAAGTGTTGTTCAATCGATTGAAAAACAATCGTTCAATCGTTTGAACAACAAAAATAAAACACGCAAAAGTGGTGTTTAATCGATTGAACAACAATCATTCATTCGTTTGAACAACAAAAATAAAATACGCAAAAGTGTTGTTCAATCGATTGAACAACAATCGTTCAATTATTTGAACAACAAAAATAAAACATGCAAAAGTGTTTTTCAATCGATTGAACAAAAATCATTCAATTGTTTGAACAACAAAAATAAAACACGCAAAAGTGTTGTTCAATTGATTGAACAACAATCGTTCAATCGTTTGAATAGCGAAAATAAAACACGCAAAAGTGTTGTCCAATCGATTGAACAACAATCGTTCAATCGTTTGAACAACAAAAAATAAAACAAGAAAAAATGTTGTTTAATTGATTGAACAACAATTGTTATTGAACAACAACACACACACAAAGATAAGTGTTGTTCGATCACCAACGGAGCGGAAACTACAACTTTGAAGGAAGCAACACTTGAAACACAAAAACATAAGAGAAATCATAAAAGAAACAACATTTTATTTAAAAACACTAAATAAATAAAGTTACAATAGCTATGATGTTATTTCCTAAAGGAATATCAATCTGTCAATGGAAAAAAATGATCTCTTGGAAGAATGTTTTGGCAGTAGCGACATGAATCTTAAAATGGGAATCAATTCTCGATTTCTTCTATTATGAATATATTAGGTAATGAATAGGATGAAATGCCCTTGGTTCATTAACATTTCTTTCAAGAATTGCTCATTCATGAATTGACTTCTTTTATTCTCTTGGAATCTGCAAAAATGAGTGTCTACCTGCAATAAAACATGAAATTATGGAAGAAGAGGGGTGATCGAGCTCTCATAATCCAAGACATATGAAAAAAATAACAAGTATTTACTCTGTAAAACAAATCCACAGAAAGATAAACAAAGAAAAAAGTATTTGTCATCCGCGGGAGAGTGGTCGACCATACTAACCAGTAGTGTTTTAATCATAACTACTTTATTTTTCGTCCGATTTGAGTGATTCCAAAGCAAAATGAGAGTTACTTCAAAGTTATATCACAAATAGAAATAGGTTCTTAAAATTTCATGAGATTATCTATCAAATTTACTTAGGACGACCTGCATAACAGAGTCATTTTCGATTTCCCAGCTTAGACCAACAATGGATAATTTAAGCATATATTTTTCATTTGATGATGGATTGAGCTGATTCAAATTGGAAATGAAATTATATTAATTTATTTATATTCAATAGAAACAGGTTTTGAAGACAAGAAAAATTGATGGGTCAAATACTTTAATGAACAGCTCGAAAAGCAGAGTTTTAAGAGTGTTGATTTACGATAGGCAGCCAGTATTTGAGTCATAACTTTCTCATACAATATCAAAATCAAGTGATTCAAATTTACTTTTAAACTAGATTCATAGAGGAATATACGAAAGAAACAGGTTTTAAAAATATAGTCATTTAGGCCTCTAAAAACTGACTTTCCCAACTATGTTCCTAAGTTGCCCACTAGACACTCTGTCAATGTTTTGGTTATAAATTTTTTGTTTCAAATCCAAATGGAGTGATTCAAATTGGTTTGGAAAGTAAACGTCAAGGACTACTTAGGATAGAAACAGGTTTTGAAAATATTCTCTTTTGGTCCCTAAAATAGGACTTTCCCGACTGTGTTTTCAGAACTTTCATCAAGCCCACAAGCCAAAAAATATGATATTCAAGCAATTTTTCAAATTGGTGATAAAAATGAATATGAGTGTTTGTAGAAATTTTATTTTCAATATAATACATCTACATACACAAATAAAATAAAATATTTATCACCGATGTTGATTTCCACAACGTGTTGCAACAAAAACAACTATTTTTACGTAATAATAAAAAATGTATTTCTTTATGTTCTTATTTATTTTATTTTCTACACTAACCTACTCTGCTCTAAAAAATGAATATGCTTACGTATAAGAGTACTTCCAGTGGAGCCATTTTTGAAATAAGGCTTCAAGTATGTGCATACCCAATTTGAAAAATGCATGTTAATAAATAGTAGGGTATGAGCAACCAACTTCCCTTGAAAAGATAGTGTTAAAAATTGTTGAAGTATGGAGTGAGGCTGCAAACAAATGATGGAGTGAGTCCAATATTCAGTATATCCTTTACTTTCCTGATTTCCCATAGCTGTCATATCATGAATTTCTTGAGTTTTTAAAATGTCTTGTTGATGCAGGCTAGAAGAAACCTCGTTTTCTTTCATAACTTCTAAAAATTTTGGATTTGAAACATTCCCAATCTCAATATAAGTTTTCTGCAATGGTGCATCTGAGATAGAATGGGTGGGAAGGGTAGATAAATTTTGTAGTTCAACACTGTAAGCATGTTTTATTGGTTTATTATGGTGAGGGTGTGGAATGAGTTGAGCAGAAAATTGTGTAGGGCATGGAGGATTTTGATGATGTAGTTGATTGGGTTGTGTGGATGATTTTGATATGCAATTAAGATGTTGTGGAAGAGTTGTGAAGAATATGGATGATGTGTTTGTGCAACAAGATGAGGGAGAGTAGTCATGCAATCATAAGATGAACCATGCCAAACTTGTAGACAAGATTGGTGGGGGTTAGATTGAAATTGACATGGCTGTCCTAACACATGAGTATTCCATAATTGATTATGCAAGTAAGAAAATGGAGATGAAATTTTTTGAACCATACATGTAGGCCATGATTTCCATGGTTTTGACCTTGTTGCAACTTTCTCGTCTCTTTGATATGCTACTTCTATCCTAGATAAGGAAGAGTGACTATCTATGGGATGCTCCTTTTGGCAATGAGGGAAAAACACTTCTTCAATTTCTTGATTTTTTTGAACCTGCAAAACATCCAATTGTGAATTTAGAGAGCTAATAAAATCATATTTAAAATTTTCAAATGAAACATTGATTTCAGCTCTTATGTCTCCTATTCTTGTACCAGATTTGGAATAGAAAGAAGAAACTTCTCTAGAATTCTTACCAACCTTGGAGATTCCTCTTGAATACCTTATGCGTAATTCACAAACATCGTCATATGATAACTAAAAAACATCACCTTTTCCCATTAGATTTAAGAGTTCAAAATATTCATCTTTGATTCGTTTAAGAATGAGTGTTTTTAAGATCTCTTTTTTTCAAATTCTTATGCTTTGATTTTTGAAGGTTGTAATGAAATCGCTCTACATAGTCCTCCAAGCTTTCATCTTCCCCTTGTATCATATTGAAAATATCTTCACCGACCTTGCAATAGTCTTGGTACTTCTTCAAGAATACATTCTTCATGTCCTCCCATGTTTGGATGTAGTTCCCACCAAGGCTAATGAACCATCAGAGATTTGCTCCTTTTAGAGTAAGAGGAAACATTTTCAAACTTTGATCATTAGTAAAATAATCATATCTTGTAAAAAGTACTTCAAACTCAAATAAAAATGTATCTAGGTCTTCGTTTTCCAAACCATGAAAATTTGGTAGAGAAGATAGGGGAATTATGTGCATTCGTGTCACTCCTCCTAGATCTTTGATAAGGAATTCAAAAGTAGAAATGTGAGCCATTTATTACCATAATAGAAGATGTTCTTCATGTGTTTCTTTGAGGCTCCTCCTTCAAATGTTCCTGTCAATTGGTTAGTGAAATGGATGGTGCTTACATCACCACTTGAGTGGAATTATGAGATTTTTCAAAATTCTACCTCTAAAATTCCTACTTGTATCAGTGCATGTTATATGACCTAAGCCTGACTACTGAGGGTAGACCCATCACTGGTTCCCCAGGATGCACATGTAGGTTCTTACCTTCTATCTTCAATATCCATCTCTCATGAAGTCAAATATGCATCTACAACCAGATATTAGTGTGGTAGTGAAATTTGACTATCTACTTGGAAACGGCGCCAAAATGTTGGGCAAAATTAATTGCTTAATAAATAAATAAATAAACTAATCACCTAGACATTAATTATCAATCTGAGGAGCATCTTTTTATTTCAAGGAAAATGGAAAAATATATGCATAACAATACCAACAGCTAACACTGGTTCTATATGATTTTGTTCTATGCTATCAAGTTCATTTAACAAGAAATAAAATGTAAGACTTGAATAATAAAACTAAAATTGAAAAGAAGAAAGTAAATGAGAGGAAAATAAATTATGCTAATCACACAACTTAAATCATTTATAAATTAAACAACACATTTCTGAATTGGAAATTTAATCTATTGCACCCAACATAATTCAAATGCTATTCTAGAGTAGTAAATTAAATCAAATATGGAAAATGGATGAAATAACAAATCTAGAAAATGCAACAAACAACAAATTAGTTAAAATGAAGGAAATCTACTTCAAGGAATGACAATTGAAATTCAAATAAACAAACACATAACTACACTAATTTACATGTTCAAGGCAGCACCTCATCTAAGGTAGTGGGTTCAACTTCCCAAGACTCAGTTTCGCCTTGAGAAATAACTCAGATCAGATTACAGATAACAGATGTAGATCTCAATGGATAGTTTCCTTGATTAAAACATATGAGAGAAATAATTACAACACAATGAAGCTCTTAGCTTTGCCTCGAATTCAATAATTGTTCATCCTCTCATCTCTCATCTCTTATCTCTTCTCCACCTACATCCTATATAACAAATGTTTGTCTCCTATATCCTAAGTATCCTTCCATTATCCTCCCAATTATCCTCTAATTCTCCTCTATTATCATCTTCTCTTTGATCTCTGTTTTCATTTAAATACACAGAAAGCAAAGGGAAGTTACAACAAAACTGATTACAAAATGATTTACATTACAATTTTGGATTGACTACATAATCTTAATAAACAAGATTAGATCTGAAATATCTCCCCATCATGACCCAGTTGGAACAAGTCGAATTTGGTATTGCAATGGGAAGAATTTGGAAAATGGTCGCAACAACAACTCTGAGAAAATCATCTTCGAAGAAGCTTCCATTTCTCTTAATACAAACCGAATTTTGGAAAACTGCTTAATACAAAACTAATTCAGTCCGTTTAGGACAAAATCCATGTTTCAGATTTTCTAGATTCTCCTTCATTTGTCTAAAACGTCCAATGAAAAACTATCACTTCTTATTCTAGCGAATTTCTGAGTTGGAATATTTAATTATGAGCTAGAGATCAAATTTGCAATCTGGAAAAGGTCTTGGAGGCTAAAATTGTGAGTGATGTTATAACAAATCCATTAATAAACCATCATTGGTAAAATCATGCATAATAATAATCAATTTATAAAAAATAAAAGAGAAAAATAGTATTTATCCATAAGAGCATAAATAATTATAAAATGGAATTATATGATAAATTATGATAAATGATGTGATAAATAATGGTAGAAATGGATGAAATAGATGTTAAAAAGTGATATTAATAATGACAAATTAGTGGCCCAACAAGGAGGAGGACAAAGACCACTGCCCGATCTTTGCGAACTATATTGCAGGAGGAGGACCGATGCTTCTGAGGCCAGAAGCCTAAGCAGGACCGAGCACAGGGCCTGTGTTGTGGTGCGCTATATTTCAGGTAGCAAGGAAACATACAATTGATAACTATCATTTGTTGCAAAAGTTTGTACAAACGCTGCAACAACTGTTCTGCAACTTCTGCAGGTCGATAGGGCATGATGAGTGCAACTGCCAAAGTTATGAATTCATGATGGGAAAAACACCCACCTATAGAGTTCAGACAGAAATGTGACCCCCTAACCAAAGTGATGGGATGGAACGAACAGGCTTTCATGGGCACAGGCGAGACTGAGGTGGAGGAGGACTTGGCAGCAGTCGGGGACAACAGATCTGTTACAATTGTAGAGGACCAGGACACTATGCTCGTGAATGCACTAACCCAATGCATCCGTCGTGCAAATATTGTATTCAATTTGATCATGAGATGGAGGACTGTCCTACACTGATAGTGAGGATACAGGACAAAGGGTTTCTACCACTACAACCGACTCAGAACCTGCAAATGATGAGGGTTGAGCCTCACAAAGAGGATCTGAATGTGAATATAGTGCTTTGAAGTGGAATTCCAATGGGAGACGATAAGGGGAAACAACCTGAAGACAATGCATGGGTTCGTAAAGCTCCGATGAAGAAGGCTAAATTTGATTTGGAGTGCGCACATAAAACGTTTATGGAAGAAAAAAAGAGCTTTGTTGAGGCCTCTACCTTAGGGAGTCAGGATAAGCCTATTCATTAAATGGACTCTTCTATGCTTACGACCTTTGTAGAGACCTGCATGAAGCTGTTGTGTGATAGCAAAGCTGTGAAGGGGTTACAGGAACTTATAAATAGATGCGCCAGAAACGCTCCGGGTGAACTATGCATGGTACAAAAGATTGGTAAGCATAGGGCAAGGACAGGGCGTGAGATGAGACTCACCGCGCAAATAGGAGAATATCAAATGGATCAGGTTATTCTAGATCTGGGGTCAGACGCAAACATTTTGTTGAAGAAGACTTGGGAGTGGATGGGGAGACCCACGCTGTAGTGGTCTCTGATTCAATTAAGTATGGAAAACCAACAGAAAATCATCCCCATGGGAGGTTGTAGGAGCAACTGTAGATATTGAAGGCATGAGTGCATTGGCTGACTTTGAAGTGATAGAAATTGTGGATGAAAATAACCCCTACCCTGTGCTCCTTGGCATTGATTGGGCTACTGACATGAACAGGGTAATCAACCTAAAGAAGCGAAATATGATATTTGAAAAGGAATTGCTTCACATAATAGTACCCCTAGATCCTGCTGAAAGATCATTCTATATTGAACCAGTCCGTGTTTACAAAAGCGATGATGATTTGGACTGCATATATAAAATAATAGCGGGAGACCAATATTGGGTGAATCCGATAGCGGATGACCAAATTACATGTGATTGGGAGAGTTCCTGCACCTCAGACTCAGATGAAGAATTAGAGCATTGGCAGAATCAACTACATGAATAACTACATTGAGTTGTAACATGATGACTCGGTCACTGCGTTGTGTGTCATCAGAGGTATGAAATCTAACCAGTTATGATGGATTGATGTGGATGTGTTTTTGGATGCATTTGAGAGGGAAGTACCAGAGAAGCAACACTTCTAGGCTTTGGAATGGGCACTGTGCGCTACACCCACGAGATTTTGGGGTACACACAAGGGTGTCTTCACGACTGGTGCGAATGTAGGAGGAGGATGAGAACATGCTTTGGGAAGTTGAAGGTACGAGTGACATAAAAGTATGACGGGAAGGACGATCCGCCTGCACACTTGGCCAAATGGGCTAAGGCATATGGCATAAATCCCCAAACTGAATGGGTGCACTTGTTTTGTCACACCTTGAATGTCACCCTGATGAAACGGTACTTGGAGACAGAGATCTACCATGGCACAGGTGAATGGGATATTCTACGTGAAGGATTCATAACAACATTTAACTTTGAAGACGAGTTTGACTGTATTGACAAAGAGCTACAAGAAGTTAAAGAAACAATCTTTAAGATACTGCAGGATCCTTTGGATTTGATTCAACCTGATTGGACTACTCAGTTGAGCCACACGATGGAATGCTATAATGTTACATTCAAAGAAGAAGATGAGGACACTCGAAAGATTGATATTCCTAAAATTGAGGGTCAAAGCGAGGTCACGAGACCATAGATTGAGAATCCTGATATAACCATACCAATGAAAACGAAACAAGTAAATATTGGTACGGAGGTGGAGCTCAAATTCACAAACATTGGAGATTACTAGGATGACGCGACGGTAAATAAGGTCGCCAAATTTCTCCGCGAATACCAGGACTTGTTCCCTTCCAAGTTTACGAAGTTAAAGGGGATAATAGGAGACCTGGGCATTATGAAGATTAGTTTAAACCCGACGCGAAGCCGGTTAAGCAAAGACCTTATCGTCTTAATTTGAAGTATAAGGAGAAGGTCTACTTAGAGTAAGATAAGATTCTCACGGTAGGCATCCTTGAGCCCATAGAAGAATCTGATTGGGTGAGCCCAATGTTGGTACCAGAAAAGAAGCAGAAGGATGAAATAATGATATGTGTAGATCTCAGGAAGTTGAATGATGCTTGTGTGCATGATCATTTCCTGACTTCGTTCCACTGAGGTATTGGATAATGTAGGTGGGCAGGAAGCGTACTCCTTCAATTATGGGTTTTTTGGGTATCATCAGATCAAAATTTCACCTAAAGATAGAAGCAAGACGACCTTCATGACTGAATGGGGCTGTTTTCAGTACACTATAATGCCTTTCAGATTGAAGAATGTACCTACGATTTTTTCGTGTGTAGTCATTGCAACATTCAAAGACTTCTTTCATAAATTTCTAGAGGTGTACTTTCATGATTGGACTATGTTTGGGTTGGTAAAAAACCATGTGGCCAGTTTGCCCTTAATGTTAGATACTTGTTGAAGGTACCAAATTGCGCTCAATATGAAGAAATGTTTGTTTTGTGTTCCTTTTGGGACTCTGCTGGGTCTTGTGGTTTGTAGACAGGGATTGATGGTAGATCCTGCAAAGAGCGCAGTGATACTTAACTTGGAGGCGCCGAGGAGTATGAAAAAACTGTGCACAACCTTGGGACATACTAGGTATTACAGGAAGTTTATCAAGGGATATGCCTAGATCACCGCGCCTATGGAGAAACTGTTAAAAAACAATGTCACGTTTTGTTGGAATGAGGACTGTCAGAAAAGCTTGGATGTGTTGAAAGGAAAAATGGTCACCGTGCTGATTTTGGTCTTCACAGATTGGAAAAGGAAGTTTCATGTACACATAGATGCGTCATGTATAGCACTAGGAGCAATATTAACACAGGTCGTTGGAGGAGACTTGGTCCATTCTACAGTGTTTGCAAGTAGGAGGTTATCCAAGGTTGAGAAGAACTATTCCACCACTGAGTGCGAAGGATTAGCCATGGTATATGTGCTCTAGAAGTTTAGACACTATTTGCTGGGTGGACATTTTAAAATGTATACAGATCATTTTGTGTTGAAATACCTAGTCAATAAGCCTATGTTGGGGGGGAGAATCTGTAGGTGGTTATTATTGTTCCAGGAGTATGAATTTGAAGTTATTGTGAAGCCTGGATGACTGAATGCTAGACCAGACCATCTATCACGCATCGAAATGGGGGAAGAGCCCACTAATTTGGAGGAGGGATTGCCTGACGCACAACTCTTTGTAGTGCACGTTGTGGATGGTCACTTTGAAGACATCATACACTTTCTAACGACAAGAACTGCCCCAGAAGGCTACACCATCCAGCAGAAGAAGGAGTTAGTGGTGCGCGTGACAAAATTTTCTATCATTGGCGGACATCTGTACAAAATGGGGTTTGATGAAGTATTGCGATGATATGTACTGGAGTTTGAAAGAAGCAGTATCCTCGCAAAAACTCATGGGGTTGCCGCAGGAGGCCATTATGCAAGAAGAGCGACCGTGTAGAAGATTCTACGTGCAAGGTTGTGGTGGCCAACCCTCCATCAGGATTCCAAAGCCTACTACAGGGCGTGCGACGTGTGTTAAAGTATTGGCAGACCATCACAGAGAGATGAGCTACCCCTAAACCCATAGATGACATTACAACCTTTCGAGAAATGGGCCATAGATTTTGTGGGACCCATTCAGTCCCAAGGAAAGAAGACGGGAGCGTAGTACATTATCACTGTGACTGAGTATTTGACTTGATGGGTGGAGGCATAACCTGTGAAGGACTACACAAGTGTGACTGCTGCGAATTTTCTCTTTGAGTATGTATTGATGCGATTTAGGCGTCCAAAGGTTTTAATGAGTGATCATGGTACACACTTTCTGAACGAGACGGTCAACGCGCTGATGGAGGCATTTAAGGTGTATCACTAGAAAATCATGCCTTATCACCCACAGGCTAATTGGATAGTGGAAGCATTCAATAAGGTGTTGGAGAATGCGCTGACAAGGTTTGCAACACTCAGTGAAGTGATTGGGGCTGACGCATACCCGTAGTACTATGGGCCTATCGAACAACATGAAAAAAGTTGACTAGGTGGACACCCTTTAGGCTTGTATATGGTGTTGAAGCAGTGATGCCCATGGAATACATTGTTCTTAGTCTACGCATAGTGACACTTATGGGTATGACAAATCACGGAGCCCTAGAAGAGAGGCTCACACAGCTTACTAAGCTTGAGGAAGAAATATTTTTGGCTGGATTTCACCAACAAGTCCAAAGCAGCACAAAAAAGCATGGCATGATCGACACATTAAATTGCACACCTTTAAGGTAAATGATCTAGTTTTGTTATATGACAGCAAGTTTGATAAATTTCTAGGGAAATTCAGAATGCACTGGCTAGGGCCCTATGTCATTAAGAAGATTACTGACGGTGGAGCAGTTCAGTTGGTTAAATTGAATGGAGATCCCTTCCCAGGAAAGGTGAATGGCAGTTAATTGAAGCCATACATCGGTGATCCATTCAGATGACTATATGAAGGTATCATAGTCTTAGTGGTCCAGGCAGGTGAAAGGAGGCGCAAGACTATAAAATACACTACCCGGGTTGGGGAACTGTGCGATTGGAGGATTATACAGAACGAGGCAATGTCATAGGGTTCAAGACAACGCAAAGAGAGCTACGCTACCCAGGGAAAAACCACGCAGGTTAGCCGGAAAGTGACCATTAAAGTCACTGTTCATGATTTGACGATGAGAATGTGGCCAAATGGAGTGGGCGACCGACATTTAAGACAAAATTTATGGGTAAGATCCTTGGAAATCTGTTGCCAATCTGGCATTAATGAACCAAATGTGGGGGGAACGGTCAGATTTAAACTTAAAATGGCCTATAAATTATAGGTGGAGGCCCAATGAAAAACACTTGGAATTTTGAACATTGAGTTGGTGAGCTCTCAAACATGCATGATCCACACATTCTTCGAAGAATTGATTGACTTCCCAGTGTTTGATCAATTTCTAGAGTCCAATTGCAATTTTATCCGTTGTTTTATTCCAGGATCCGAAGCTATGGACGTCGAAGCAGTGACCATCGAGGGGGTTGTGTTGGAGATTGTTATGGAGGTAGAAGGAGCTGCTACAAAGGTTGCATAGGTACTAGCTGAAGTCCCCAAGTCACCACAGATGCCTAGACTGAAGCCTGCCATGACCAAAGAGAGTGTGAAGGATAAGAAGGGAAAGCAAGCTGCGATACCAGTGCGCATGTCGCCTAGAAGAGACCCACAGAAGGACAAGATCACCACACAAGAAAAGGGAAAAACCATTAACTCGGAGCCGAAGGAGGAAGAAATTGAGGACATCCCGATGGATGATGAGGATTTGGGGGTGGAAGTAAAGGACATTGAAGTCGAGGGTTCTGACCCTATAACTAAGTTGCTCGGATACGTCCCTCTGCACAAAGGCAAGACCAAAGTGCCGAAGGACATTGACAAAAGCAAGGTTGCCCTACACATAGCTCTGTTTCCGAACAAGATTGTCTTTGAAGGAATGCACTTAGGGCGGGTTCCTCTGTTGAAACTAGAAGATTGGGAATTATCTGACAATGAGAAGTCCCCGTACTTGGCGATAGAACAACTAATGCACCACGTTGTTCACACAACCACCGAGATGACTGCATTGGAACCGTGAAAGTGGCTCAAGGGTGTAGAAAAAGAAGGTCTACTCAACCTACTATGGGTGCCACACTACAATCGCACACCCATTACAATATTGGTCATCAAGCAGTTGCTATTCTTGGTGCACGATGGGTGTCTGTGGCTGGAGGAGTTAATGCCCATCACTGACGGGCTGATCCATAGGATCACGCGACTACCCTATACAGGGGAGAATCTGGCCATGATGTTTGGCAGAAAAGGTGGCGAGCAGGCCCTCATGGAGGCCATGAAGGATAAATTCAAGCTCATGAAGAAGCCACACAGTTATGCCATCTCGAGTATCTGCGACACTACAGTCAAGGTGGCCACGCAGATCCTGGTAGGAAAAGTTATGCAGAAGTGTCACGCAAATGAAGTGCCAGCGCTCGTCATTGCTTTGGCTGCCCAGTGTGCTGAAGGAATCCAGTTTAATTGGGTGCGTTATCTCTGTGGTGAGTGCCTTTTGAACTGCTGCAAGGCACAAGAGCTCAGTAAGACATTCCACTATGTGTGGCTCTTGTCATCCATTGTGCTAGTAGCTTGGGAGCTTCAAGAAGACAGTCAATTCCCCTCAGTCACACTGGACCTGCTAGAAGCAGCAAAGTATGCTTCACTGTGGGCAACCAAGGATGCTTAGCGCATCAAGGATAACAAGATATTCTGGATCTTGATGGAAATGAATATACGCATGGCTATCAATCGCAAACCACGATTGTCACCTACTATGTTTGCAAAACTACAGGAGTACGTGGAGTTCAAGGAAGACTTTCAGCGTGTCGCAATCAGGGCATGGAAGGACCCTGAGCATAAGTGGCATGGCTTGCCTTACTTGGCAATGAACGAGGCGATTGATGTAGTTCTTGAACGCTGACTGGTAGAGTGGCGCACTGCCTCAGACTCGGCAGTGGGGTCGACCAAGTCCACCGCGCAGTGCAAAAAAAGAGGAGGCCAAGCTCAAGATGGTGCAATTGGCTGAGAAGAGGAAGAAGGAGGTCACTAACAAGGCACAAGCAGAGCACGATGTCGCCCAACAGACGGAAAAGTAGACAAGAGAAACAGAGCGTGGCTCTGACAAAGATGCGAGGTCACCTTCGCCTAAAACAAAGGAAGAAACGGACGAGAAAACAGAGCAGCATGGAGTGGACCTGCAGATGGCATCACATCGCATCCAATGTCTAAGAGAACAAGAAAAAGTGGGTCCGCGGAAGAAATCCAAGGCTAGTAAGACGTCGCTCGACCCAATCACCCTAACAAAGGGAGATTTGAATGATAATGGAGACACGGTGCAGGATGTCACTGCAGAGGTACTGCAGCAGTTCGAGAAACAACAACAATAACTATTGGGGGGAATCCAAATGGGTATACATGAACAGTAGATCTGTGCATCACAGGCTGGCACAGTGTCCACCAGCCTCGCTATGGGTACTTCAAAAGTTGTCGAGATGCTACGTGCGAAGGACTCCCGAGCGATAGTGTTGTCGGATGGAGCACTGGCCACAAAAAACGAAGCTAACAGACCCACTGTCAGTGCCCTCAAGGGAGTGGGGTTGAACTTGGCAGCGCTTCTTGGCGAGGCACTCCACCTACTGCAAGATGGGGTGATCGCGGAGCTGAGGGCCCACGAACAATGCGCTTTATTGGTAATCAATGAGTAGAAGATTCATAATGTACAATTGGCCCTACAGCAAGACTCTGCCATCGCCACTATGACTGCAGTAACCGATTGAAACAAACGCATAGTTCAAGTCATGGAGGAAGCATGTTGAATGGTCACGGAGTTGGACATTTCCAAGGGAGAACCGGTTGAGGTGCGCGTTCGCAAGCTTGCTACAGGGACGCGTGGCACTTACACAAAGTTGGCTAAGGTTCATCTGGAGCTGAACCTACAGATTACAGATTTATAGTTGAAGGCCCAACCTTCAAATATGTGGGAAGTAAAGGAGTAGCATGAAATCGCTGTCACAGAGGCGATAGCGGCGGTAGATAGTGCAGTAGTAGACTACAAATGGCTTTTTGAACAGTTGTTCGAGGTCTTGACGAGTCTACAGGAGGATCCTAATGTATAGTGGCTAGAGATGGAGGTGCAAGAACTGCAGCAATGCTATGACGAAGTAAAAGGTACAGCGCATACCATCGCTCTCACATAGAGACTGGCGAAGCTACAGGAAGCAAAAACATTGAAGGAATATGTAGATGCAATGCAACACAAAGAGGCAGTGCTGAAGGTGTGTTCTGAGCCCTGGTTGGATGAAGCTTATTCGGTCCCGACCTCCACTGAAGGAAAGCTTGCTAATTTGCAAGAAATTTAGTAGAAGCTTCAGCCTGACAGTTCAGGACCAAGGACAGAGCAGTTGGTTGAGGAAGTGAAGTAGGCGGCTGCGCAGTGCACCGCGGAAGTGGCAGTCATACAGGTCGAGCTGGGAGGTCTTCACATCAAGATCTCCATGCCCACAGACTGACTTGAGGGAGAGTCACCATGTCTGTGTTGGGGGCCTGTTGGGAACGGGTTCCCCCAAGAGTAATTTTGGGGCTAAAAGCCCATGTTTTGGGATAATTTTGTAATAAAGTTGTAAAGTCTCCACATTTTATGGTCGCAGAGTGCGAAGGTGTAAAGAGTCATAAAGGGTTGTCCGCCCTTATTTTGTAAAGTATCAAGTCGGTTGTAAAGATCCACCCATGGTCTGTGGACCATGGGATTATATAAAAAGGAGCTAAGTAAGTAAGCTCTAAGTAGTTAAGTAAGGAAGAAAGTAGCGAAGTAGAGTGGAGAAGTCTAAGTGTTCTCGGGTCTTAGCGTAAGGAGAGGCTCTGCAGCTGAGTGTGCAGAGGCCTAGGGTGAGTGTCCGTAGCTGAGTGCGCGGACCCCTGCAGCTGTGTGCATAGGGCAAATAGAGTCTGTATTAAATTGGAAGATATCAATAAAGATAAGTTTTCTGCAATTACTGTGTATTTAGTTCATGTTAATGCATCTGATTATATTGTGATCTGGGTTTAATTTACAATGTTTATTTGATGCGTGAATATATGTGATTGTATCGGTTAATTGAATGCAAGTAAGGATATCATTTTATGCAGTGCTAACTGTGATTGATTAGTAAGATAAGTAAAACACGTGAGATAAATTGGGAACCTATACAATACATTGTCATAGCTGCGCGAAAGTACTTGGACCATGGGTTAGGGCTGCGAAGGTCAATTGTACACCTTCACGGAGGTACTGAAGGGTGGAATAAAGGGTAGACTGACAGAGCCCTAAGGCTTAGTGACCTATGTGAAAGTAGGGCCAGAGGGTATAAACTGACATCACGACCATCTCAAGGTGCAGAAACTTGGTTCCAGCACCCCCCCATATTGCTTCGGGTGAGACTTCAGTCCGCGCTCCGCGAGTTGATGCCGAAAGGGCCAGTAGTGTAGGGATTTGTTTGGCTAAATAACATTGAACTTGGGTCAAGGCCCATAAATCCAAAAACCATTGATTTATTTTCTTGTTCATATTGTTTTCATCAATATATTGGCTTCCGCTAGCTGAAAAAAGAAGTAGATTTTTGTCCCATTCTTTAGTACATTGCATGAGCTTGTGAATCTATAGGATTTTCTACATGGTATCGGAGCCGAAGACAATATACTATATGTTTGAAGTTTTGAATTTTGGGTTATAGGTGAAATTCGAATTTACAATACATACTTCAGGATCTGGAGATGGTGTTCTACAGTTTGTCGCTCGAGTATGCCTTGGAAGGCAACTTGAATTTTATAGCCTGGAGGAACAAAATAGAGGTTGTGCTAGAGGATAATGGCTTGAAGGAATTCATTGATCAAGAAATTCCTAAGCCAGCAACATGAGATGCACAGAATTAGGCCGAATGGAAGAAGTGTGTGGCAAAGGCAAGGTAGATAATCCTTGAGGGAGTTTGAGACCACATTGTCTTGAGTCTCCATGGACAGGAAACTTCATATGCTATGTGGAAAAAATTGACGAACTTGTATCAGAACATGATTCAATGACCAAAGGAAATTGGCACTAAAGGAAAAACTTTGAAAAATCAAAACGGAGAATGGTGAGATGATTCCAAAATACTTGACCAAGTTCACTCAGTGTCCTGATGAAATTGGAAGTGTTGGAATCACAGTTGCTGAGGATGATATGGTGAGTCTTGCTCTTATAGGACTCCTAAATAGTTGGCATAGTTATTCGGACTCTGCCAATTTTTGGGAGAAGATGTCGAATTAGGAATGACTGTGGTCAAATTTGATATAGGAGAAGATCAGGAGAAACACCAGGGATGGCTCTTCATCAAAGACTGATGATGAAAATAAATATGCCTTAGCAATTAAGGTGAACAAGGGGAAGCAAAAGCTTCCCATTTCAAATCAAATTCTTATCATGGAGGTAAGAAGAAAGACATGACGAAATTTAAGTGCTTTCATTGTCATGAGCTAGTTCATTTTACTATAAATTGTCCACTCAAGAAGTCCAAGAAGAAGTCCTTAGGAGGAGTGGCGAGTGAGGCTTTGGCCTCTCAATTTGAATTGGAATTTTCCCTCATTGCATGCATGGTGTCATCAATGATGGGAATTGTATGGTACTTAGACAGTGGAGCTTCATTCCACATGACTGGTGACAAAGAGTTATTCAGTGACATGGAGGAGAAAGATATCTAGATGCATATTGAGATGGGTGACAACGAGAAGTATAGTGTTACAGGATTGGGCATGATTACATTTTAGATGGGGCATGGGGCTCCACTAACCTTGAATAATGTTATGTATTTTCCCAGGATGAAGAAGAACTTGGTATCTGTTGCCATGCTTGAGGATAGAGGCTATGATGTGATCTTATTGAAAGGAAAGACATTCCTTCTACACATAGCCATGGGTCAATTAAATAAGATAGGGATTCAGGTGAAGAATATCTATAAGTTGGAGGTAGAGGAGTTTGTTGCTTTGAGCACAAAAGAAGAAAAGGTGCAAATCCGAGACATTAGCAAGTTGTGGCATAATCGATTGGGCCACTTTCATCATGGGGCTTTGAAGATATTGCAACAGAGCTCTACCTTGTCTTCCCAAAGGCATGATTTGTTGAGATTGCAACAAGATGATGGAGCTTAGTGAAAAGAGTCGCCTTCACTAAGTGGGCCCGCAGGCTATTTTTGGCGCAAGTCTATTTTTAGACTATGTCTATTTTTAGACATATGGATCATGTCTATGGATTGCAGGTTGCTGTTTATGGATGATTGATCAAGTTGGAAAAATAGATGGACTTCTATTTTTGATGAAAGTGTGAGTGATCACAGTGTGAGTGATCAAGTCTATTTTTAGACTGGCTGTCAAAAATAGAAAAGTCAAATATTATTATCTCACAATAATATTTGGACTATAAACTTAATCTTATTCTCTTGGAGCACTTCAGTTCGAGCTACCGAGGTGGCACATGCAACTGCAGAAGGAAATACGCGGTTCTTATGAGTCAGTTGAATAGTTGCATGCATGACTTC
>APFE030931493.1:93275-157699 GCA_000404065.3 Pinus taeda | reverse complement strand
ATGCTTTCAATTTCCATATGTAATATGAAAAAATAGTCTTTTTAATTTATGCCAACATATATCATAAGCTTTTATGAATTACTTCCATAAATGTGTACTTACAATGTTTTTCTCACATGTTTAGAGCAAAATTGTGACATAGATATAATATCCTCCATCATGTGATTGTATCTGCCTTTTCCTTGCTTAAGTTTTGATATAAATTCGTCTTCTTTGTTTTCAGGTGAGGATTTTTTATGCATACACGAGATTGGAACAAGGGTGTTGGTGTGTAGGTGGGATTTAGGGTCTATATTTCAAATCTAGCTTTGATACCACGTGTAAGGACCCATTTTGAGGTCCCCAAATTTTGATTAAAGTTACCAATAAATTTCACAACAAAAAAATTGCATTTGCAACTCAATATATAGTTTTTTATAACAATCAAATCCTATCAATGCATGTAAAAGTAATCTTAATTGATGGTCATTTTATAAAAATTAATATACAACAAGAAGAATAATACTTGGTTACAATGGCTTGGTTGCAATGCTCTTACTAGGACCACTCAACTAAATATGCCACCTTGCCAACTAGGAAAATCTATTTGAATTCCTAGCACAGGGAACCTCCACTAATTCCCTAGACCTCCGAGCCCAAGTGAAAATTGTGGTCGTAGTGTGTTTGAGATCTTCATGTCAATACCCATATGGTTCTCAACACCAAAATCAATCCCTCACTCTTTGTTCCACTCCAAAACCTCTCCTCCAAGTTCTCTGTCCAAACCGCCCCTAAAAAATCCCTAAATAAAATCCTCTTCCCCTCCCCAAGTTCTCTATGAAGATCCCCCTTTTCCCAAACTCCTTCCCGCACTTATGCCTTCCCCCGAGTCAATGCCACCCACCCCCATAACACCCCTACTATCCCCCACCAATCCCCTTATCCAAAATTAAATTCGAGGGGGGGATAGTCAGGTCAGGGCATAGGTCAATGCTAACCAATAAAATAATGATAATAATAAAATATATAATGGCAGAAGTGTCCTCAGACACATAATTTTATTAATCAGAAAAAAAATAATTACATAATTGATTTGCAATAGCTTACACCCGAACAACCAAACACTCTTGCAATGAGCTATTTATAAGCTCCATGTCCTAACTACCTCTAATTATGGATCACTTATTAAATAACAAGTGTCCATTTACATTAAATGCTATTCAAACCAAACTAGCTAATAATATCCTAGAAATTAGAGGCCTAAGATACACACATTTTGAGAGCCACTCTCTTGTTACAACACGAATATACTAATTTGCTAATTGTTTCATTAATTAATCATTCTAGAATATAATTATTAAGTTTAATTTCTGTTTCTTAAATTAATAATTATTTTATTTCAATTTTATAACCTATGATAATAAATTATTTTTGGATCATCTAACAATATACATAAAATATTAGTATCCCTTTTGTGTGAGTCAATCCTATGGATATGTAAGAATCCTATCAATTTAGTTATTAAATAATCATATTAAAATATGATTCATTAATTTTCAGTTAGAATTAAGATTTAAGTAAGCACTAATCGAACTTAACTATTAAGCAACCTTAAGGCTAACCATAAGCTTGATCATTAATCAAGCTTAAGATTAATCATAACTTATTTACTAATCAAGATTAACCATTAATTAATTCTCTAACATAATAGGTTACAAAACTTGGAAATAATGGAGAAAGCAGTTGTGAGTGGTTTAGATTGTGTTTTTATTTAGGTGCTAGATCCTATTTTCTAGGAGTCCATTTGATCTCCCTAATGAAATTGTAATCACATAAATATGTGTAATATTATTTGATCACTGCTTGGCAACCTCCAGGTTCAACTCGTCTCTCTTGTGAGCTATGTGGTTCATTCCTAAATTTCGTCTTCCATATTTTTAATTACAAAATACGAGCATATTTGTGCAAAGTGTGAATATGTAGCTAACATACATACACCTCAGGCTTATAATAATATTACTTATCATAATCAAACACATGAAACAATCATTCAACTAATAACTTAATAACACAATATAAAATATTAAAATAAGATAGAAAACATTACAATTAAACTAACTCTGAAACTAAAAGCTTCATCAAATCACATTTGTCTCAATATTAAGACAAATCATGCTATTAATACCATTATTGTATACCCCCAACAAGATACAATATCTTCTAATGTATACCAACTTGTGGTTTACATGCACATTCTGATCTCTATGCAATTTTACCTTAAAAGCTTCCTTTTGTAGCCAATGCGATTTCTTATCGTAGCTAGCTAAGAGCGATTTCTTATCGTAGCTAGCTAGAGTTGAGCCTAGAAGGTGGTGGCAATGGAAATTATTCATGTTTATGGATTTGGTGGATTAGAGAGAAACATTGTTGAGTTTGACTTTCCGATTTCAATTGCATCTTAGAGTAAATGTAAATGGAGTTGTCTATAATGCGACTTTTTGGAGATTCCGGTGACGGAATCCGGCGGAAGAAATGAGGTTAAATCTTGATTTTTAAGCAGTTAGAATGGTTTTTTAACTGCATATTTGGATTCAGCGCCCTGAAAAACCCATGGGAGCCATTGATTGTGCAGAAACTAGCTATAAAACTTGGGATTTCAATGAATTTCTACCGGATTTTGACTGGAGAAATCCGCCGGAAAGGCTTTCAAAAAGTCGCGTTATAGACTACTGCAATGTAAATAAGGTTACTGAATATTTTAAACTTTTCTAGTTAACCATTATTGAAATATTAAGATCATAATTTTGTATTTATTGAAATCATTATTTTTAATATATAAATTGATGCATTATCTTTTATATATATATATATATAATTTCATATTAATAAATTATATTTTTTTACTTTCTTAACATAAAAGTGAATATATATTTAAATTAAGAAATAATAAAAAATTTATATGCTTTATTTTATTTATTTATTTATTTTTATATTAATGTATTTCTAATTTTTTTTGAATCTTTAAATTTTATAAAAAGTCTCATAATTATGTTATTCTAAATGGATCTCATACTTGCACAATATGGAGTTGATTCCAACTATTACCATCATAAACCTTAGGTGTAATCACCTTGCCCCAAGGATGACACACATGTCTATGCATGGGGGATTTGAACAAAAGACCTCACCATTCATATAACTTTACATAAACATGGGGTTTCCAAGTGAACTATCCCCAGGGACCCAAAGATGGAAGATTTTAAATGGTAAATTTAATAAATTTTCTCAATTTAAAATATTATTACTTTGTCTTTTCTAATATAATTGATAGGAGAGGGAGCCCCAAGGGTTAGCTTAATTGGTTGAGTCCTTGTCGTTGAAGCACCTTTGTGATTGAGAGGTCATGGGTTCAATTCTCTCGACACCCTCAGGGTTAGGCTCCATGGTTGAGTTGGAAGGAAGTAATCCTTTTGGGTGGATCTACCTGGTACAAATATTCCATGGACGTAGTGTTCACTGATCTCCGGGGTCTATGAACCACATAGGAAAAAAAATGATATGAGAGGGGAAAATGACGATTTCTTTGATCTGAAATAGGTAGGGTTCAATCTTGGCCACTTGTGTGCCTCCTTCCCCATTGTCTTATCCATCATTGAACCCATCCATGGTGCTAAATCTCATGTCTCCCCATAATTTATTAGCTTTTGATCCAGTGATTGACTCCCCTAGAGCTGCCACTTTCAAGAATGTCATGCTTTAATAGTCTTCTACTTGTTCTTCCTCTATGTTGGTTCATGAAGCTCTCTCCATTCCCATTCCCATTAGCTCATATACTGATGAGGAAGTGAATTTCCTAAGATTTGGTAGTTTGGTTTGTCGTTTCTTTAGGTTTAGGCCACAACTTGTAGACCTTTAAGCATGGATAACAAAAATTGGCTATTTATGATCAAGAAAGATGTTTTCATCCACCCTTATGCAAAGGTTATTTTTTCCTATTGAGTTTGATAATGTTGAAGATAGGGATCTAATATTTAAATTAGGTCCATGGTCTTGTGACAATGCTAGCCTATGCTTGAAACCTTAGTCTCCCTTCCTCAATCCATTGATAAAAGTCTTATCCTATACTCCTGTTTGGGTATGAGTTCCACAACTGTTGCTGCATCTATGAGATTTTCCCTCTCTTCAAGCCACTGGGTCCAATTTCGGAAAGTTCCATTTTGTCTCACATGAAACTCAAGAGAGAGGTATTTCTACTTATGCTAGAATATGTGTGGAAATAGATCACAGTCTTGGGTTCCTTGCTGAAATTAATTTGATTGGAAAATATTCTTCTTGGACTAAGAAATTAGATTGTGAGCATGTCTCCTTACAGTGTAGGTATTATTTCAATACAAGCCATATAGTTGCTCGTTGTCTAATCAGGTCAAAGAACTATAAAAAGAAACAATGGAAATCAACTTGGTGGGTGGTTCCACTAAGGTTCATTAATTAGTTCTATGAGATAAATATCCTGTAGCTGCTCCTTTGCCTCCAGTAACTCTAGTTTCTTAGGAAAAACAACATGATTAGGTCTCTCAATGTCCGCTAAAAGTAGATCCAGTCCCATAGGACTTGGGCCATTAATCTTGTGATAATTCAGGCCCCCAAATAATGAAAAATTGGGTAAATCAAGCTGATAAATCCAAATCTTGAGAGAAAGAAGAATCCTCATCACAAGGTACTCTAAGTCAGTGGATGAGAAAGCACTCTACTTACTTTAACAGAAGTCTCCACAAAAGTAGGGAAGAAGAAGAAGAAGAAGAAGAAAGATCTATTAGAATTCCAACCAATGGTCACAATAAGTCACACCCACAAACTAGATTAATCATGTATTTTGTTGTGTATTATTATGTAATTAATTTGTGAAGATATATTCATGTCAGAAATGTTGGAATGTGGTTGTTTCAAGTATTTGGAAAACTAAGTAAACTACGCTCTTCTTGGGTGTGTTGATAGTCCCCAAGTTAGACTTACCTGCCTCAAAATTTTCGCAAGATAGAATTTTTTGATGTACATGATTATGCTTTCACAAAATTTTCAAAATACAATTTCCCAATTGTTGTTTGAAAGATATAATTACAATTGAATGGTGGAGATAATCAAAGTGACTAATTTTTTTCTAGGTTACAAAGCCTCAATATACACATTATGAACTCAGAATATCACTTACGAGAATTGAACATGGGTGGGGAAAATGGTAATCATTCCTTCCAACTATAATCCAATTGACAATCCAAATGGCCATTCATTACATCCAAGGGACAATTTGAAACTACAACCATCTTAGAATGAACCTTATCAATTTTATAGTAGTTTTGTAGGTCATAAATTTTCAATGCTTTTTCCAAGTAGTCTCATGCATTTTTATGATTATGATTGCCCAGATATGCAAAAAGATATGGCCACATACCAACTAGGCTTTGAGGTTGGCATTCTTTATGCCACCTCCACTCAATGTTAGAGGTTTTAAATTTTATTTACTTATTTGAGAGTTTTTAACATTATATAAGGTAGTTTAAGCTGCATGTTATGTTTTTTTGGGCAGTCCACCGCATATCTTTCTTATATATAACTATCACCATTCTACCATTTATATTGTCACCTTGTTCTAATGTATAAGCTATCACTATGTTAAATATTTGTATTTTTATATACATTGCAATGTTTTTTTATCAATGTACATTTCTTTCTCAATCAAATCTATCTCAGTAAACAATTTATAATGTGAATGCTTTGATATATAATTCATCATATGTTACTATCTTTTCCCTAAGTTTGAACAAAAATACACAATAGATTTGACTTTAAATTGTTTTTTTTTAATTGTTTACACCAACTATTTAATAGAATTTTCCTTTTCAAAAAGCATGATATGTTTTTTTTCTTTTTCTTTTGGAAACCAGTGGAATGCCATTATAGCTACTAGGTGCACCAACCTTACCCTTAACATGGAAAAAAGTACTTGGATCCACTTAACGCACATAATATTTTACATAACATGTTTATTTGCTTTACCAGATAAACTACCCTAAGGAATACAAAGCATGATATGCTAATTCACTTCTAAATATTTTTTAATGCCACCTATCTAGAAATATGCTTTTAGCATTTTAATTTAATTATATATGATTATTAAATGGATGGTAGGATTTAACCTATATGGAATATTCAAGCCCATGGGGGACAAATCAATTGACGATCACCGCGTTACGAAGTAGTATGTAAATTATGATTTTCTAGGTTCAAATCCCCATGTAATTGTTTGCTCCCTTAAAAACAAAACATATATGGAATATTCACTAACTTAGATTCACCTTAACCCTAGATCTATCAAGCACCGAGAGGGATCAAATCTCTTAAAGTGCAGACCTCTTTTTTTAGTGCAAAACTTGAGGAGAGATTTGCACTTTGAGAGATTTGATCCCTCTTGGCGCTTGATAGATCCAGAGTTAAGATGGATCTATGATGGTTTCTGTCATGCACAATCACACAAAAATTGTTGAACATCTAATTATTCTGATCATTTTAAATATACTAAATATGTCTAGGATGAATCTGGTCATTTTAATTTTAAATTTGCTGAGTTACCTTATTTTGTTGAGATGATATAGACTATTAATAACATGAATGATGAAAAATGATGAAATAAAAACTTTGAATGTTAAGTGACAATGTAACAATGTTGAATGATATCAAATGTGAATAATAAGAATGTAGCCAATCACAAATAGTCTTCATTTTGATCAATATCAAACCATTTTCTTCTACTATTCTTATCGTCACACGTGTTAGTTTTTCTATCTTTTCATATCGATCATACGAGAATGGCGGTTGAAATCACGGACCATTCAAATCTTTAACTTGAGCTAATGTAGTAAATGTCATATCTTGTCTCTCTTGCTCTCCAATATTAATAGTAGCTTTCTCCAAAGACAATCATTGTGCCTTATGGAGTGATAAACCCCAAGTATGTTTTAATGGTAGTTGTTTTCTATTAACTTGTTTGAATGAAAAATGACTAACAATGTTGAATTATGGATAAGAATGTAGCCAATTACAAATAGTTTATAGTTTCGAGAAGCAAACATTTAAGGTAAGTGGACATTTTATTTAAGATTAAAATTCAAGTATTTTATTTCAATAGAGAAATTTTGAGGTCTAAAATGGGCATCAAAACAAAAATCTACAACCAAAATCAACTTTATAAGAACTAATAAGATTCAAGATGACGATGTCAACCATGGGGGATGATTCGCCATTTTTAGAGTAAAAAAGTAAAAGGACTAAAAAATAATAAAACAATAAAACAATTTTTTCAACTCGTATTTTCAACTTATCTCCCTACGGTTTTACTCAAATTTTGAGTAGGAGCACTCGTTGGATGAAAAATTCAATTCCTCATCAAAGGAGTACCCATGTTGCATACTTTCGATGGACCCTTCTACACAGAAAATAAGAAATACATGAAAAACATGGTTGTAATCACACTTTTTCATGTATTTCTCATTTTTCATGTAGCAGGGTCCATCGAAAGTATGCAACATGGGTATTCCTTTGACGAGGAAATAAATTTTGCATCCAACGAGTGCTCCCGCTTAAAATTTGAGTAAAATCGTAGGGAGAGTCCATTGAAAGTATGCAACATGGGTATTCCTTTGATGAGGAATTACATTCCCCCTCTTCCCCCCTATCTCCGTGTCAACCTCTCTCTCTCTCTCTTCCCCTTCTCCCGCCCCCCTCTCTTTCTCCTTCTCTCCTCTCTCCTTCACTCTTTCTCCATCTCTCCCTTGTCACTCCCTTTATCTCTATATGTATTTGTTCTTCCTTCCCTCTCTCTCCCACAAAAAATCCATCTCTCTCTCCCTGCCTCTCTCCTTCTCTCTCTCCCCTCCTCTCTCCCCCCCTCTCTCCCCCCCATCTATCTTTCTCTCCACCCTCAAGTTCTGTCACTATCTTTGTCTCTCCCGCTCTCTCTCTTTGCCTCTCCCCCTCTATTTGTTTCTATCTCTTTCCCTCTCTCCTCCCTCTATCTATATGATCGAGAATTGTTACTTTCTATCCATATGATCGAAAATAGTTACTTTAAGTAATCAATAATATATGTAAGGTATAATATAACAATACTTATAAGGGAGATGATTAATATTATAATATATTGAAATAATAATTATTATACCAATAATAATATATAAAGAAATAACTTGTTTAAAAAACAATAGTATGTTAACTTTACATTATAGATAAACCAATGTCTTCTGATCAAATTGGTTGCTTCGTGCCTTACATTTTACATTTTGTATTTCACGTTTTATATTACAATACATTCTACATTTATATATGTTTTAATTTGAATATTAATTAAAACATATGAAGCTAACATTTATGTTTTTTTGTTTTTTAATTATTATTTTTTTCCCGACATTTAAATTTTTTCGACATACTTACATTACACCTCAACATCTCTCTCGTACTAGGTTGTAGAGTGCATCTTTGTGCAATAAAATATTCATTGTAGCATTCAGAGATAGAGGATTGTGATAGATTTACATCAAAGGGTGATCTTGATGGTTATATCTTTTTGCTTTTCATATTAATTAAAATAAAAATTTTCTTTTCATATTAATTAAAATGAAAATGTCATATCCACACACATATCAGAGTTTCATTTTTCATTGAAGGAGTTATTTAAAACACATAGATAAGGCACTCTGCACATGACATCCTTATGTCGATTGTAGATTACATAAATATCCCAAAATTTGACAATCAGTAGAGAAGTCAATTATTCAACGCTCTACACATCCTTATAAACAACTGTGGAAATGTTTCTTCCAAGAAAAATCTCCCATGCTTAAGCTTGGGGATGGAGGTCAAGTTCCATAGGTAACTCCATGCCATGAAAATGGACAATGGAACCTTATGAGTAGCCATGTTTTTGGCAGATAATAGATTGAAAAATGGGGTTTCATAGACTTTAGTGAGAATAAGAATTTGCTACAACTAGTCAACCTACTTCAAAAGTTCTCATTGAGATGCAAAGAGGTTGTCATAAGCATGCATCAAAATCATCTTGTTTGGGAATATCAACCCATGTGGAATTTCAATGATAATAAAGCTCTTCAACATACTCTATTGAATGTGCAAAGGTCAAATTATGTACATTGGTGTCAATGATAACCATCCTGGCTCCAAGGATAATATGAGTCCCTCCATTGCTATAGGGGGATCCATTCCTAAACATATTGCATCTACGATCTATTCTTTTGGACAAATAGTGTCACCACATATGTGCATAGAAGTCTCTGCAAAAATAGCTCAATAGACATGGATTGTTTGAAGATGAGTGCCAATAAGAGGATTAGTTGGACATATGGCATGTTGTGATTAGATCCTTCAAATTTGCATCCACTAAAACATTAATTTTGTGAGTCAAGGAGTTTGAGAAGGATTCGTTCCTATTATTGTTGGTAAGGAAAGAAAGGCGTTTCATGTTGCTAACAAGCCATATAAATAATCTCCTTTTCGTTAATCTAATTAATATGTTAAATGAAGAGTTTGAATTTAAGCAGTCTGGTGTGCTCAAGGTTCTATGTGATATAGATATTTTTTTATGGTGCTTTCATACTTAGAGAAGGATGGATGGAATACTAGCAATTGACCAAGTCTGTGCTAAAAGCTCGCTTTAATTAATTTTAGCTTTTATTTATTTAATTTGAATGTTTGGGTTTATTTTTATTCTTTAACTACACTAATTTTAAATCACATATAACCTAAGTGATATGAAACATCCTCCCCATCTATGTCTCGTATTTCACACGTTGGACATGACATGTGGGTATTATGTACCCAACACGAGTTTGATTGGTGTCAGACATGAAGCCCATTGGTGTCCTGAAATTTGGACACATATCGAGTGAAAAAAAAAATCCTAAAATCAATTTATTATCTCATTCTCACACTATTCAATCATAGGTTTGGAGCTCTCAAAGGTTTTGGAGTGCAACTAACAAACATTAAGCAATGTTAGAAGGGATTCCAAGTGTTGGGAAGTGGATATGACCAGGCCATGCTAATGCTATTAATGGTAATGCTAAATTATTAAAGTAAAAATGACATTCCCCTTTATCTTTAATTTTCATTCTTTCACTTTTAACATTATGATTAATTGACTCAAGATGTTTGAGAATGGTTTCAAACTCATTGGATTTCACATGGAGAAAGTAGAATTTTAGATCCCACTTAAAATCCAACAAACTTAACAGTTTTCGGGATTTCATGATTGGGGGATTACGACTTTTCCATTGTAGTTTGTCACATGTGAGAGTATGGAATTAACATTTAATTAAGAGGACCAAGCCCTTTATGTATCTATCAAATGCATTGTAAATTGTATTTATGATATGAATTATTCTTCTCTTTAAAATCATTTCCATAATTGTGAATCATTTGTTAACATTGTATTGAATCCTTGATTTATACATCACAAACCATTAATATGCTTTGTTACAATTAAGACAATTTTCACCCAACTCTACTATAAGTGATTTTATTAATATTTTCCATATACATGAAACAAAGTCCACATAACCAACGTGGAAATTTTTGTTGTGGAACAAGGTTCTTTGTGTTCTGTAGAAGGTACAATCCTAAAAGGTCTTATTCATCTATAATAGATAACAAAATTCAGGGAATGGAGTTAGAAATTAGAACTTGATCACAATTCCCCATCAACACCAATACTGATCTATCTCCCAATTTGTAATGTCCCTTTTTTTTGAAGGTTCACATATCATGTAAGTGCAAAAAGGGAGCAAGTATATGTGACTATGAGAAATTGAATTAAAAGGCTATTATGGAGAAATAAGAAAAAATAATAAAGTCACTTTATATTATTAAAGGAGAAATAAAAGGAACCCATGGTATTTCAATGACCCATGGTAATTGGAGAGGAAAAGATATAAAAAGAAATATGAGAGTTTACTGAGGATATGACTGATGTATTGATATTTTGATTACTATAGCTCTTGTAGCTTATGATATGAGGGATAAACCCTAACTGTTTCCTGGTTTTAGTGTGGAAATACACACCGTCACTGGTGACAGTTACTTTAGGTGGTTTTAAAGCCACCCTAGCTAATCATTGTTCTTACAGGGAGTTGAATTAGTTCAACAAAGAGTCGCTTTATCCATCCGGTGAAAGGACCGAATTGTTGTGCTTAAGGAGGGCCAAATTGTTGTATATTGGGTGGACCAAGTTTGCATCAAGAATGATCACAAGGGCCAAATTATCACAAGTTCAAGAGAAAGCAAATTTCAGGGGTCTAATCACTAGGTTCCATTTCAAGGATTTTATGTAATTTTTGCAAAAGAATTCCATTAATAAATATAGTGAGAGTTGCAATATTTTTTAATTTATGGGTTTTAAATTGCCAATTTAATTTAAATTGTTGGCAAGTGCTATTATGCAAAAAAATATGTAACTTCTTGTGTTTTTTGGAAAAAGAATTATTGGGATATTTTTTCTGAAGTAAATTATTGAAATTTTAGTCAAATAATAAAAAATTATATTATAGTGGTATTGTTTGCAAAAGTATTCCAAAAATTTGAATATTGCACTAGAAAAAGTGAAGAATATATAAAAACAAAATTGTTAGAAGATTTCAAGATTATAATAGAGAATGTGAAAGAAGAATTGAAGAATTTAAAAGGAATTTCACAAGAATGGTAGATTGGATTGAAGCATAGGCATCATCAATAGCGGCAAAGGAAAAAAAAAGGTTATAGATAAGAAAATGAAGAAGTAACAATGGAAGATAAAATGATAAGTTTCACTAGCATCACTATTGAACAAAATCCTAATGCTGATGATGCAAATGTAGAAGATAAAACTCCTGTAGTTGAAGATGAAGTCCATGATCAAAGTATAGAAGACAACTTTGAAGAAGTTTCACCTATTGCAGATCGCTGAAAAAGTGTCCCAACATTTTTAGCCATAAATGATTCAACATCATTGTTGGTTGATAATTGTACTGAAATTAGCAACACAACTGTTGTCTTTGATCGGGGTAAAGGTTTTGTAACAAGAAATCTTACTGAAGAACAACCTGACAATTGCTCGTTTAGTGGATCAAAATTTTGATTTTAAATTTCTTAGTATAACTCAAAATTCATATTTATTAATATTGAAGATAAAATTTAATATATTATAATATAAAAACTGAGTGTGATTAATCTTTTTTTTGTTTACTAAGTTGCGTGAGTATTTTGTGACGTATGGGCTTATAAGCTTTTAAAATCACTCGGGGATCACACTAGTCTTTAGCATAGTTGGATTTTGGCCCACAAAAATTTCAAATTTATGACCTTCACATCACACAAGACCTTAAAAGTACATCCAATTATTAAATAGGATTAATCTTAATTTCAAATTTATTTAAAATATTGTTGCGAGGGATAAATATATCTAAATGAAATTGATTTTTTTTTTTTTTAACTGAAACGAGTATTTTTATTTATGGGTGGCCGAAGCCAGATCAAGCATTACAATTCACTGTTTCATACAATACATTTCTCTGCTTTTACAAGTCTGCCTTCCCCTTTTAGGGAATAGTTGCCATATTCGGTGCCCCTGCATTTATGCTGATCATGCTCTTTTCGAGAGTACATCTTGTGTTTGCCAGTCTGTCTACTTCTGTGTTTAATTCTCCGAGGATATGGAAGAGTTGTACTGAGGAAAAGTCCTTCATGAGTCTGTTCACTCTTGTTAGCTGCTTGTTTAGTGCTGAATCCTTGAGTCCTTTCTTATTTATTAGAGATTTTATCAGCAATTCTGAGTCTCCAAAAACTATGATTTCCTTTGGGTTTCCTTTTCTGGCTAGTTGACAAGCTTTTAAAAGACTGAGAGCTTCTGCCTGATTGTTGGTTTTAAGCCCAAGTCCCCAGCTGAAGTCCTCTTTTCTCCCATTCTGGAGGTAGATGACCCCCTCTGCTCCTGACCTGCCTGGATTGCCTTTCGAGGCTCCGTCAAAGAAGATAGTGCATTTTCCTTGTGTTTTCCACCACTTCTGGAAACTATCCAAGGTGTCTCTAATCTGCCAATTTTCCTTATGAATTGGGCGAATGATTGCTGAAGGTTTCGACGTGGGGGAGAAGGCATCTAGCCATGCCCTTTCTTCATTTCGAAGGGAGCTACCTTTGACATTGGATTGTCTCAGAGTTTCTATTAGGAATTTCTTGGCTTGCTCCGCTACAGTTTTTGCAGTGATTTCTTTCTGGTTGAAAACAGTTTCGTTCCGGGAAAGCCACAACTTCTAGCAGACATATTTTGGAGCTGCAATCCACACCTTATGCCAAAGAGATTTATCAATGATGTTGTAGGGGTATCGAGCTTTCCAAGACGAGAACATGTCTGTGATCGTACAATGTGCTGGGGGTCTCACATTCAGCTCTGTCAAGAAGCTAGTCCAGGCTTTCTGTGCATACTCACATTCGATGAACATGTGTACTGAGGTTTCCAATGCATTTTTGCAGAGCGCACATCGATGAGGACCAACAATGTTTCTTCTGCACAGATTATCTCTAGTCAGGATTTTGTTGTGGAATAAAGTCCAACAGAAGAAGTTGATCTTGGGTATGCTGAAGTTTTCCTAGATCTGATTCCACACTGTTTCCAGGTGCGGAGAATCCTTTTTTTCTTGCATCTGTAGGTATCCTTGTTTGGCTGTGTACACCCCTATTTTTCCCCATCCCCATGAATCTTCCTCGTCCTTATGCACTGGAGTAAAGTCTGTAATTGCATCTGTGAAAATTTTTAACTGATCTTTTAAATGCGCTGGAATGTTAGGCAATGACCAGCACTGCCAATTGCCTTTGTTATCCCACTCTGCTATATCCTCAAGTTTCCGGATTCCTTTTGAACTTAACCAGGCTCTTAAATCAACAATTTAATTAATGGCTAAAAGTGGAGGGTGACCCATGATTCGATCTCTCCACAGCAATATATTTTTGCCATTCCCTGGAATTTTATACAGATGGGTTCTAAAGAATTCGATCCCTTTACAGCAGAGCCTCCAAGGCTACGTTCCTCTAGGAGAAAGCGCTGGATTGAAGGAGGTGATCGACTGATTTTGGAGGTACTTGAGTTTTAAAAGCTGACTGATAGGGTGCGTAGGCTCGGTTATTAACTGCCACAGAAGTTTACAACCCAAAGCTAGATTTGCTTGCTGGGGGTCATGAATTTGGAGTCCGCCTTCGGCAATGGGACGCTTCACTGTTTCCCAATTAATAAGATGAAAACGGTTGCTGTTTCCCTTCCCATCGTTCCACAGAAAATTCCGCATTAGACAGGAGATTTGATCTGTGATTTGTCTTGGAGCCATCAGCAGAGAGGCTTGGAATGTAGGCAAGGCTGAAAGCACAGAACGAATTAGAGTGAGCTTGTCGCCTGTGGTGAGCCAAACTCCACCCCACGCTGCAATCTTTTTTTTGAACTTAGAAATCACCTCCTCCCACAAGTGATTGCGGTTGGATCCCATCGTTAGAGGTAGACCAAGATACTTTATTTTATCCCACGTTGCATAGCCTTTGAACCCCAATTCGTTGGCAATCCTTTCAATTGTTTGCTGATCTGTATTCCATCCATAAACAACACTTTTCCTCTCGCTGACTAACGCTCCGGAAATGCTGCAATACTTTTGGAGAAAGGTTTTGAATGAGTTAGCGATTCTCATGGAAGCACCCCCGAGAAGGAGTCAATCATCAGCAAAGAGCGCGTGATTCACTGGGGCTATACCTTGCACAATTCTTATCCCAGGTATGGAACCGATTTGTTTCTCCTGAGTCAGCTTCCTACTTAGTGAATCAACCATTAGTATGTAGAGAAAGGGAGAAAGAGGGCAGCCCTGCCTCAATCCCCTGGTGGCTAAAAAAAACTCTGTTGGTCTGCCATTCACCATTGGGGCGATCCAGATGTTTTCAATGCAAGCTTTGATGAGGTTTATGACATCCTGGTTGAATCCAAAGGCTGCAAGAACCCTGAACAGGAAAGAACGATTAACTCGATCAAAAGCATTACACATATCTAATTTGATAATCATACCTTGTTCTTTCCGAGTTTGACTGGAATGGAGGGCTTCTTGGATTTGAATGACATTGTCCAGGATTTGTCTGCCTTTCACAAATCCACCTTGGGCCGGAGAGATAAGCTTTTGGAGAAGGGGCTTAATTCTATTAGCCAACAGTTTGGCCACGATCTTGTAGGATGAATTGCAGAGTGAGATCGGCCTGTATCTGTGAAAGGAGCCTGGGTTTGTTTCCTTGGGGATTAAAGCGAGGAAGGTGGAGTTTATTCCTCCACCCACTTTTGCCTTCCTCAGGATTCCTCTTATCATTCTGAAGAGATCATTTTTGATTATCTCCCAACAAATTCTATAAAAATGAACTGAGAATCCGTCGGGTCCTGGAGCTTTGTCTGGTTCCATGGACCAGACTATACTAGTTATCTCTTCTTCCGTGACTGGGCTCAACAGAGAATCATTATCTTCCTTGCTGACAAGGTTTGGAATGGTTGTGAGAAACTCTTCTGCATCCTCCTCATTTCCATTTCTTTCCGCACTTAGGAGATTCTGAAAATGGTTAACAACTGCTTCTTTGATTTGAGAAAATCCTTTATACACCTGACCACTAGTGCTGGTAATTTCTGCTATATGATTGCGTGAAAGGCGAGCCCTGCACTGTCTATGGAAGTATGTGGTGTTTCTGTCCCCAGATTTGAGCCACAGGCTTCGAGACTTTAGGCGCCAATGATCTTATTCAGTTCTAAAAGAGCAGTATGCATTCCTTTGGGCAGATTTTTCATTGGCTAAGTCTGTGGGAGAGGGATCTTTCTCCTCCATTTCGAATTGTATTCTTTCCAACTGAAGAAATGCTTCCTTCCTCTGCCTAGTGGGGGTTTGCATAGATTTCTTTATCCAATCTTTAAGAGCTTTTTTTGTGTTTTTTATTTTTTGTTCCCACACGTAGCTTGGGGATCCAAGAACATCTATCCTCTATGCTGTTTGAACTGTTTCAAAGAACCCTTCTTTACCTACCCAGAGGGGGCTGAAACAAAATGGGAGGGGACCAAGATCTTCTTCTTCTTTTATGCATAAAAGGATTGGCTTATGGTCTGATGTGAGCTTTGGAAGGATCTTGGAAAAAACTATTCTGTTGTCCATCATTAATGAGCTGCTGATGAGAAATCTGTCCAACCTAGCAGAGATTTGATTTTCTCTTGTTCTATTGTTAGACCAGGTGTATTTGCCTTTCACGGGTTTGAAGTCAACTAAGTCCCACTGTAAAATCAGATTTCCCACTGTATTGATGAAAGGATCCCTAGAGTAAATCCCTCCTCTTTTTTCTTTGGAATCTAGAATTATATTCAGATCACCGCCTATGACTATATTTGAGGGGTTGATCTGCTCTATATAATCCAAGAGTGTCCTCCAACACTCTCTCTTTTCTTCATAATGAACAGGGACATACAAGTTAAACAGAGCAAGGGAGAGATTGCTTACAGTGTGGCGCAGTTCTGTGAAGATCCAATGTTGGGTCTCAGAGAATCGTTCTAATGAGAAGGAGTTTTTGACCAAAATGTGCCTATTCCTCCGGCCGAGCCCCTTGCACTGACAACCTTTCCTGAATCATATTTCCATTTCATAATGCTAGTGTTTAGAAGGGCTTCCCCCTCTATTTTAGTCTCTTGGAGCATAAGGATGTCCGCGGTTTCCATCTTCAATAAGTCTTTGATAGCCTCTGCCTTATTGGGATTACCTAGTCCCCTACAGTTCCAAGAGACCAGCTGCATCATTTACCACTTGATGGGGTGGGGCCTCTTCCCTTGGACGCCCTTGGTCTTGTGTTTCTCCCGATGGTCATTTCAATGGTAGTTTGACTGCCTAGGGTTTTCTGCCGTTCTGATTCTTCTTCCCTAGTTTCCTTGTTTGTTCTTCTTCCCACTTTTTTTGATGGCCTTTCAAATGTTTCCTCATCAGATGAGCCCGTGTTATCTAGATTCTTCTTCTTTTGTTTTATGATGTCAGCATAAGAAGGAGAAGGGATATTGCTAGAATTCGGATTTGGGATGTTACCTGGCTCTTGAATGTCTGCATTATTCATCTGTGGTGGATCTTCCTGCTCGGCCTCTGAAGGATCTGCCGGTGGTGTAAGAGATTTGAAGGGGTTTTTATCTCCTGCAATGTTGTTAGCTTCCCTGCTTCCACTGTTTTGATTACTTGCGTCTTCTTGCCCTGATTTGTTCCCTGTCTCTTTTGCTTTTTTTTTGTTGTTCTGCCTGCTGCTTGCTATTCTCTTTGCTTGCTTCCACTGCTCGCCTTTTTCTTTTTCTGCTGTTTCCTCATTTTTTTTTGCAATATCTTGCAAAGTGCCCATATTCGTGGCAATGTCGACATTTAAAGGGCAGTTGTTCGTAATCTAGTTCTTGAATATGCGACCAGTCTGCCACTGAGAGTTTGATGGCTTCAGGGAGCCCGACCTCTAGATCGACTTCCACACAGATGCGAGCGCAGGAGAACTGATATTTCCTCGGGGCCTGATCAATATACCTGCCCAGGGCATTGCCAATGGATTTCAGCGAGCTCTGACTCCAACAGTGGAGAGGAAGGTGCGGGAGGTGCACCCAAACAGGAACGGCTGTGGGCACATCTTGAGCAAAATCAAAATATGGAGACCATTTGTTCAAATATAGCCCTCGAGGGCCCATGAAATAAGGTCCGTTTCTGAAGATCAAGCTTCGGTCTTCCCCACTGTCAAACACGAAGACGAAGAACCCTTTTCCTACAAAATGGCCTTTTATTCCTTCCTTAACCAGCGGGATCCAGTTTCGATTGACCCATTCATCTACTGCCTTCGGGGATGGCCATAGCCCTGTGAACTGGCCAATGAGGCCCCTTTCGGCTAGGTTTAACGCTGTTCTACACGCATCATCTACCGGTAGAGACATCGTAGGGATGTTGTCCAACTTTTTTATGAAATTTTGTTGTGAGAGCGAGATTGGCCGCTTATCAGCTGCAGCAACAAGGGCACAGAATGCATCTAGATCTGAAAGCGGAAGGGGATCGCCTCCATTTGCCATGGTCGAGGGGTTGGGGGGCGGGGGTCAAAGCAGGGGCCCCATGCACCAACTCAGATCGGCCCCCAGAGCTGTCGAAGCGCGATTGCAAAACGAAGCCTAAACCTCTTCAATCCTAAACGCCCCGCACACCAAAGATCTCTCCGAAGAGAAGAGCTCCACGCCCAGATTGGATAGGACAGAGCCGATCCCAAGGGATGCAGAGCTTTGTAAGAGATTTTTTTCTAAATGAAATTGAATTTAAATTGAAAGGATTTCAATCATTTTACCGGACCACCACAGATAAGCTTAATTGACTAATTTATTTAAAGTATATTTAAATATAATTTAATATATAAAATAATATGTTTAAAATGGGTATGCACCAACGATTTGATTGCATAGGATGGATATCCACCAACGAAAATGGGAAAAGTAATAACAGATTCTGTCACCTACGTGCTGCTTGTGTGAACATCTTTGGATGAAAGTCGGTTCTATGAATTTAATTTTCTAACATACAATTTAACAATCTTATCGTATCTTATTATTAATTATTTGCAGATATTTCTCTAAGAATATTTAATAATGCAAGGAATTGTAGTTACTACGTTTACATTTACCTTTTCATTGGTGTTTGTGTGGTAACTAATAAGATAGGTTATTTAATGTGTTAATATAAATTTTGGTATATACGTTATGTGAGAGTTTAATGAATGGTTTTATCAGTTACTCATGCAAAAGCAAATAAAATATGATAGATCAGAAAAGAGTCTTGGAGTATTTATAAAGAGAAAATCAATTAATTAATGAGAGTTAAAGTAGGTTTTTAGAAAATACAAGGCAGGCTGTGTGGCAGCTAGTCCCTGCCTTTAGCAAGCTAGCCAGCCATTGTTTCATGGACCAGCGAACCAGAAAAAGCCATTGTTTTGCTTGCTTTGCTTCATTCTCAGCCGAAATCCACTGTGGGAACGCCTGCGTACATAGCCCCTGAGATTTTGTCGAAAAAAAGAATATGATGGCAAGGCAAGGGATCAGGCTCCTTTTATGTTGAATTTTACTTTGAGATTGACTTTCTGGAAATTTATGAAAAAGAACAATGGAAGATTATCAATATGCAGTTTTTTAACTCAGAATCTGTTGTTGTTTGAATGGGGGGAGATTCAGAAAATGCTTGCCTACTGATCTTCTGACTATTGTTTTCTTGGTATTTTGGTTTGTTAGATTGCGGATGTGTGGTCGTGTGGTGTAACACTTTATGTTATGTTAGTGGGAGCATATCCCTTTGAAAACCTGGACGATCCCAGGAATTTTAAAAAAACTATTGGGGTAAGATTGAGGATTGTACCTTGAGTTTTGTTTTCCCTGTACCTGTAATAGATCTTGGGGTTTAAGATGGATCTTGTGCTTCTAATACTTGAAGTTATTGTAACTGTGAATTTAAATGTTTTTTCTATTCGAACTGCAACGAATTTTGGGGGTGCAGTACACAATCCCAGATTATGTCCACGTCTCTGCAGAATGCCGTCGCCTCCTATCAAGGATTTTTGTTGCAGATCCTGACAAGGTTGACTTTCCTGTTTAGCACATACCCCTGTTATGCAGGCTTTCACAACACTGATTTTATATTTCTCTGCTTTAAAATGCCTCCATGCTAATTGTGTTGCAATGTTTGTTGTTGTGATTGTTTCCACAACAGTGAATTACTATTCCTGAAATTCGGAATCATGAATGGTTTTTAAAGAACCTACCTGCAGATTTAGTAGATGCAGCTGATACTATTAGCAATGAGTCTGACGATCCTAACCAGCCTACTCAAAGTATTGACGAGATTATGAGAATTATTGCAGAAGCTAGGATCCCTGCACCAGGGTCAGGACTAGGCCAATACTTTGGATACAACTTCGAATTGGATGACATGGATCTGGAAAATGATGGAGACCTTGACGTCTATAGCAGTGGGGAGTTCGTATGTGCTTTGTGATATTATTGTCTTTTATGGGTTTTTTATGCTTTTGCATCACGATATGAGTGTAATGCTGGCTTCTTTTATGAAACTTCACTTCTGCCAGGCCACCTGCCAAAATTATGGAGGCATAGTAGCAAATTAGCACCACATCTTAAATGGGTGGAGATATGCTCCAGCTTAGATTAGATATACATTGCAACCTGATCATTGCCATGAGTTTCTGGATCATGGGCTTATGCAGCTTTCAATACTGCAATATGTTAATGGTCCTGAAGTTCGTACAATGAGAGCTGCTTGCTGTAGACTTACACATGAAGGTTGGGAAGAATTTAGTTTCTTTTTAATTGGATAGAACTTCTGGTCAGGATGTCCTGATCATAGGAAACATAGGGAGTTACTACTGAACTCTATTATTTATCTTCCCAATACATGACAAAACTCGGTGTTAGTTAGTTTGTGCATTTTTACTTTGCAGGGAGTGTGATGCAATGCATCAATGAAGAACAAAGAAAGGGTTCTCATTTTGTAGGCAAAGTCCCTACTAATTGCAGTGCTGTCTAAATCTTCATGCATTTCATCTAATATTTTTCAAAAGATTATTGATCAACGAGTCTTGTATAAAGATTTCGAGTTGATCTACTAATGTTAATGGCATGGAACTTTGGAATGTGTCTTTACCAATGTTTATGGCATGGAAATTTGGAATGTGTCTTTACTATTGCCTATCTTCATTTGACACGAAAACTTTGTTTTAAATCCAAAGCATGGTTTCAGTCAGTTCAACTTTGCTTTAAATCCAAAGCATTGTTTCAGTTGGTTCCATAATTTGCCTGACATGCTGTTATAATATCAGTTGTTTTACATTTTTTGAATTGCTTGGTGGTCATTATAGGTTATAATATTTGCATTCCAGAATACAAGAAGACATTTAGCTCAATTTTATTAATGAATTCATGATCAGAATCATGTTTGTTAATTTTTATTAATTATAAATTCTGTTAAGAGTCATGTTTAGCTTTTATTAATTATAAATTGTGTTAACAATCATGTTTGATAATCATACCATTCTCTGTAACCGTACAACTTCGTAATCATACCAATTAATTAAATATGTAACTATAATCATTTTTAAAATATAACCCACTAATAACTCGTTTGAACGCGATTAGCTTACTCCATATGCATGTATATATGGGTGAAGGTTTGTCGTTATCGTTTTCTTACTTACGTCCTAGGTGACCGATAGGACAGGTCTAATCCGGACACGTGTCGGCTTTGCTCCAGATTTAAATGTTGCTGCATGCACGCCTTGTGGAATCCAACGCTACCTCTCGAGGATTGTCGGTTGATCTTCGACGGTTCTATCCTGTGCATTGAAGAAAGGCCTAATATATATACCAGGAAGTTTCTGCAAGATATAAAGCATTGCATCACGGCGAAATTTCACTTTTCCTGAACGCAGACGTCGTCTATTATGACTAATGTTACACCTTGCATGCAAGCCACGTGCTACACTTGATACACACCAGGAAGGCGATTACGTGCTAGCCCGTTTTCAATTGACACAGAATTCGGATTTCGTTATGGACTGTTGCGGGAAGAAACAAACGTGCTCATACAACACAGTTGCTAAGATTGCTTTCATCAAACCAGGTTGAGATCCGGATTGAATTAGACCTCGCGAGGGCATAATGGGGGAGTCCAGATATGAGATAAGTCAGACTGCGTGCCGAGTTTAGGCGAAGCTACATAGAGCAATTCCGAGGAGAAATACGTCCATGGACACTGGTTATGCCGAGATAGAGATGCGAAAGGCGTTTCTTCATACCAACATTTTATTCCATACCCATTCAATCTGTATCCTGTATCATCAGAAGCTACTCTTTCAGGTGCCATCTGGTGGTCTGTTTTTGTAACAGAAGGCGTATCTTGCCTTGTCTTCAAGTTGGAAACCAGCAAAGGCCAAACTATTTGCCCATGGAGGTAGGCAGATTTCTAATATCAGTTTCGACACCCGTGTACAAACCACCATACATGAATTATTATTTCAAGCAGTTTGTTGCAATTTGATGGATTTTCTGAATTCGTATATTCTGGTAGGTTTGCAAAATAGTCGAGGGCCAATGGTGATATCATTTGGGCTACAGATTTCTCCTTGGATGCTGTTACAATTGCTGGGGGTCCCGTGCTGTGTCTCGGTTGTTAATTTGTCCTCAAGCAGCAATTATGGCAGTGAGTCCTCCGTTGAAGTCTTCGATTTGAGCGTGATCTGTTCAAGGAGGATTGCTCCCCCCAACGAAGGAGGCCACTGGTATGAAGATCAAATAGAAATAGCCCTAGGAGAGGTTCATGACAGAGTGAATCTAACTCACATTGCTCTGTGTAATTTATGAAGAATAGTTACTGTGTCTTTTCTTTAATAGGTTTTGTTTGCATCCCCTTTCATGTATAAATGTACATCCAAATCTGAAAAGCTGGACAAAGTTTCTTATCTGTTAGTCATGTATATTTAAATCATGAAAATATTCATGCTTTTATCTGGTTATGTTTGACGTTAAACTTTAAAACCCTGACTATGACTATGGTGCAACTTTTTGTGGTTAGTCTCAGGTGTTGATTACGTCATGCATTCAGCAAAAATTCTAAGAAATATCGATGTATACTCCAGATAAATTTCATATCTTTCTGTAAGTAGAACTAATGCTAGCATTAGTCCTCAAGCACTTAATGTTTAGGATAATGAAAAACAAATATAGCTCATCTCTACATATTTCTATAGTCTTCTGGCACTGGTAATGCCAAATGCCAGGAATGATGTGGGCATGTTAGCCATTTGTCAAATCATGTTATCCATTTGTCAAGTCGCCCGCACCTGGCAATCCCTGCTATTCAAAGCGGATTTTCTCCATGCGCAACCCTCGGTTGAGGTGCAATGTCTCAACCCTCCCTCTCTTGCAAAATCCGATAATCACTTGACCCTACGCGTTGTTTGCACTATCTGCATTGGGTGACTCAGGAGGAACGAAGGGGAGAACAATGGAGGAACAACCAATCCTGCAAGTAAGAAACAACCGATCCTGCTGGTAAGAAAACTGTATCCTTTGCAGGTAAGAAAGGACCAATCCTACTGGTAAAAAACAACTATTGTATCCTTTGTTATGATTTTTTTTTATCTTTTGCTATGATTTCCTGCGAAGTCAATTTTCATTTATAATTGAATTCAACTACTGTATCCTTTGCAGATAAGAAAGGAAAAACCAATTATGCTGGTAAGAAACAACTACTATATACTTTGTTATGATTTCCTTTTATTTTCTTTATCTTTTGCTATGATTTCCTCCAGAGTCAATTTTCATTTATAATTGAATGGGAATTCAGCCCTCGAGAGTCAATTTTCATTTATTCATTTATGATTGAATGAGAATGACCATAAATGAGAATTCATTGCTCACCTTGTGAGTGGACGATTTGGGATAAGTAGACATCAAAATCTTACAGATTACAACACTTTGGAGCAACGTACAAGAATAAGCCAGCCTTAAGTTTCATCCAACATTCTAGGCTGGGTTCAATGCTGCTGCTGCTGCTTCATCCTACCACTGGTGATCAACCTGCCTCATGACCCCGGCAAGCTTCTAAAGTCCCACATATGGCCAAGCCAAACAACTCATTTTAAGGCAGGCAAGTAAAGTCGGTTGCTCTCATGCAAATTACAATTTTGACACGGCACAAAAAGGATTGTTTGACACGGCAGGGCAGCCATGGTTTGACATAGCACAGATGATACGCCATAAGTTTTGTTAACATTAAATGTTGGAGATTAATGCTAAGGCAAACATAGCATTAGTTCATGAAACTGTCAAATTGTTCTAATCACTTGTACTTCTCCCAATTTTTTCCTAACTTTTGAGCCTGTATACCTCATTTTGAGGCCAAATAAGATGAAGAGTTCGTTGATTGGCTAAAAGCATAAGAAAATATAAAATATCGTATTGGTTGATGTGTCATTTCAAGAAACTTTGTTTTAAGTTAAAATAAGTTTGTTGATTATCGTGTCAAAGTAATGCTATCGACTCAAATCGATTACTATAGTCCCTGCCAGCCCGGAAGGGGCAGGGACTAAAAATATATTTATTAAAAATATGTAGTATCATTATAAATTAAAAATATATATAATATTATATATATATATATATAATATATATATATATATATATAATATATTATATATATATATATATAAAAAAAATTAGTCATACATAAAATAATAAAGAAATTGAAAACTAATTAATTTATAAAAAATATTTTAACCATGAATTAAAAGAAATGATTAAAATTTAAATAATAAGGGCAATAGTTATAATGCAGTATAGTATTTATCTTTATCGTTAATTAATTGATAACACAACACAAGATGCACATTTCATTGTTAGCGTGGGTCCACATTTCATCCTTATTCGAGAATGCTTTTCACATTTGCAATATGTCGTTATTGTCGCCTTTGGACACGCACAACGAAAGACACCTTCACACATCTTCTTTCTCTTCCGCAAAACTTCCTCTGTACAACTAGTCATTTTGTCATTTATTTGTTATTAAGTACACATTTCATCCTTATTCGAAAATGATTTTGAAAATAAAAAAGAACATAATCAAAGCATGACACTAATGATGTAACCTGTGCGAGCAGATGCCAGATGCCAGGATTTTTGCTTGTAGTAGATGCTTATGTGGCTTTTAAAGAAATGGAAAGTTGTGCAGAGGTTTGCTTGTGCAGAGGAAAGCTCCACACAAGAAAATCTCCGCACAAGCAAACTGCTCGAGTGGAGGCATGTGGAGTAGCTTTGACATTACCGGTTCAAGAGTTGTCCATGTTCAAGCTTTGCAATAAACCATTCAAGTAAATGCATAAAATGCATACCATCACCAATCGCTTTGCCACTTGAAATAAATGTGGGGGTGAAATCTTATCAAAGGAACTACCAAGTTGATGGGTATTCTTTATAATTGTAACATTTTAGTATTAAAAATGCATATTTTATGCTTATATTATTGATAATATTTTAATTGTAAATAATGCATATCTTTTTATTTCCGAATATGTTTCAAATTAGACATATGTGCGAAACTGCAGAGGAAGTCCATTGTGTGAAGGAAGCTTTTATTGTGATGATCTCCGCACTTGGCACTAAAGCTTTTATTACTAATATTTTAGTGTTAAATAATGCATATTTGTTGTTTGCAATAACACCGAAGCAAGTGTTGGACTTATACGATATTGTTGCTAATATTTTATTCATAAATAATGCGTATCTTCCCGCCTCTACAACTAAATAAGTGGGGTCTGCATTTCACCCACATTTCTGTCTCAACCCAAGCTTGCTCCACACAACAACCTCTACATAGCTTCCTCCGCACACGCTACCTCTAGACACACTTCCTCCACACACGCTCTAGGCTAGACTCCACCAACGCAAGTAGCTATGATACATCCTACCCTTTTTGCCCATGCTACTTACATGCAAAATTAGTGTTGTTCATATAGGCTAAAACGAGGGTGCTCTTATTCTAAGCATTGAGACTATAATTGTTCTAAAAGAGAAGCTTAATGCTTCAATGCCGATTCAGTTTAACCATATTAATTAATAGCTTAATGTTGTTGTTTATAGATTAACCATATTACTTTGATTGCATTAACAAAAGAGTTTAATGTTGGCCCCGATTATGCTTATAAATTCACTCGATCCATTGCTTACACTAAACGTATATTCTATTAATATTATAGACTTAATTAATTTGATTGCATTAAAAGAAGAGTTTAACAATGGCCCCGATAATGCTTATAAATTCACTCGATATGTTGCTTCTACCAAATGAATATTCTATTAATATTATAATAGAATAATATAGTTGATGATTATAGTTAATATAGTTAACATATATTAATGGTTAATCATTGCAGGCATTAGGGCTATACACCCATCTATGTTCAACTCAGTGTGCAGACCTTCGCACAATGAAATTGTGCTAATGACAATGCAGATGCATAGGACTATGTCATGTAGGGACCACTAATCGAAACTTAGCTTGGGAATATTGATTTGAAGTCAAGCTCTTAAATATTCAAATATTTCAAGTTTGGAGAACTCCCAAAGCAATGTTCTTTTTGGATCCTCTTACATAATCACACATAAATTCAAGTCCTTGCTACACTGAATGTTACTAGCTCCCACAATAAATGCTACAACTTACCAGAGTAAATGTAAATAGCAGGAGCATTGCATTCCACAAATGCAAGGTTGTTGCCACACTCCCTACTATAAATTAAAGGCGTGGCGCCACCCTCCAATAGACTAATCAAAACCCACTAGACTAGCCCACAATTTGTCACCGACAACATATGTTTTACCTACCCCATTTTACAATTTAGGTCCATGAAAAATTAGCCAGAAGAACACATAGGTTAATTCATAAATGTCAATCAGATATGTACCACAAGCACACAAGTAGTGTCCAGATTAAAGTCATTCTCAAAAACTTTTGTCTGTCCCAGAAAACGTATAGAGAGTGCGAAGGATAGGGTTTTGGTAATGGCATAATGGATCACTTTTATGGCATTTTTTTTTGAAATTCCATTTTAGCGGAAATGCGGAGAAAGTCCATTGTGCGGAGGAAGCTTTCAAGCACCCCTGTATATGCAAAGGACCCTCGTTTTTGCAATAAGACTAAGACAAGCAGTGCACCTATACGATATTATTGGTAATGTTTTAATTATAAATAATACTTTTATCGGTAGTATTTTATTATTGAAAAATCCATATTTTTTATTCGTAATATTTTAGTTATAAATAATGCTAATTTTCGTATTCCCAAATATCACTAGTCAGTTGAGTAAAGGTTCAATTGTTTTAGAATGCAAAGAACCTGTAACTGTATAAATATTGGGATCATTAGAAACAAGCTTCATTTATGGTTATATTGCTAAAATTAGACACATTTGAAGAAGTGTGAAGGAAGTCCATTATGTTGAGGTAGCTTTCAAGCTTTCATTGTGTGGATTTGCGGACTTCACACTAAAGACTTTTGTATATTTTTTCTCGAGGAAGCTTGGAAGCTTTCATTATGCGTATCTCTAATCTCTACATTAAAGGAATTTACTGTAAATATTTTAGTATTAAATAATCCATATTTACTATTCACAATAACACTGAGCAAGCAGTGGACCCATACAATATTATTGTTAATATTTTAATTATACATAATGCTTTTATTGCTAATATTTTAGTATTAAATAATCTGTATTTTCTCTTGCAATATTTTAATTATAAATAAGGCGTATCTACGTATTACCGAATATCAACAATCAATTGAGTAAAGGTTATGCGCAGTTCAAAGAAAATTGGATCATTGAACATAAGCTTTGTTTATGGTTATGTTGCTGAAATTAGGCAGATGTGCGCAAGTACGAAGGCAGTCCATTATGCCGAGGAAGCTTTTAAGCTTTGATTCTACGAACCCCCGCATTCAGTATCAATTTTCATTTATCAAATTTAATATCGCATATTATATTTGTTATTTATGTAGTATAACATTAATGTTTATAACATATTTTATTACGTAATTACTATAGATTTTGCTTGGGTAGTTGCAAGGGGCAATGCGAGATCAATGAGATAGAATCGTTGAAATCCAAGGCTCCCCTCAAAGGGGTTGTTTCCAATTGAGCTATGTAGAGATCTATTTCCATTAGTCAGACATGTTAGTCATAAACCTTCAATTCCAAACCTATAAACAATACCCATAATATGCTAGGTTGTAAACAGAGTGATAGTTATGCAAATTGACTTGATTCTGTTTCTTTGATGCCAAATTCAATCTAGTTCAAATGCTATATTTTAACTAATAGTCTCATACTTATTTCTATTATGTTGTGCCTGTATGAAAATACAACATGAAAATGGATATTTCTATACATCCATAGTTTTGTGGTGATGTTCAGAGCAAAATCGTTTTTGGCAATGCAATGATCCTGCAAGTTTTCTGGATGTTGAAAGTTTTGTTAGACTAGTGCAAAGTTTACAATCGAAACTTTTGTTGTGCAAAAAAACTTATAACAGTTTTAGAATGCTACTTTTTAGCTTAACGCAAAATGACAAAAACCATACGAAACCAGTATCTAATTTACTTATTTAAGTGAACATAGTTATTTAATATTTGGATAATGCGATAAAGGCAAAAAGACATTCAAGTGGTGAATTGACATCTAGGATATGAAATTACTTTTGTAAAGTAAAAGCCGACCGATAACAAGGCAAGTCTACATAGTAGATATGTTGGATACGCGTTAGTTTAATGAATAATTACAGAATATACTTTTATTTATTAACAAAAGAGCTTTAGTTAATAAAAATAGAATGCGGTTTACGATATTAGTAAAATAATATCTCGATATTAATTTCTAAAGAGTGTAAGACAGATTAATCATGAAACCTAATCGTGCCAATTGGACTATGTCAACTTGGAATTTAAGTAAAACGTATATGATTTAAAGTAAAATATTTTACAACAGTATTTTCTAATTAAAAATCAAGCAAACCAGTACTATCCATATTGATAACAATTACTGGTTAGTGAATACCATTAAAATCGATAGTAGTTAAATGTCGTTTCAGAACTTAGATGTCAATTCATGATTTAGATGGCTTATTACCTCTGATGCATTATATATACTCATGTTCCCTCTAAAATAAATTTGTCAATGTTCATTTTTTCCTAGACTGGTTAGTAGGTTATTGGCAATTGACTTGCTTTGTTGTTCTGAAACTATTAAGTGTTTTAAGGTTTTGCTTTATGATTTTTCTATTGTTTTTTGCATTTGTTACTAACAATGAAGAAATGGCCCAAAGAAATATTGGTAGGAGCACAAAGGAAGAGGTACAAGAAGGGAGTGAAGATATCTTAATACTCAACCAGATATCTTAATTCTTAGCAAAGATATTTTAATGCTAATAGATAAAATTCTAGAACTTTAACAAATTCTTAGGTGCCTTGAAGATGAACTAGATACGGTAAGAACATTGTCAAAAGAGCTCTTGAAAAATGTGAACAGATGAATTAGTTGTTGATTTTGGCAGCATAACCAATAAAGTGTTAATTTCTAGAAATAATGGTTAATTAGTAAAGAAATCACTACCAATTTTTGCTATTTGTTGAACCAATTTTGAAATTCAGTATATGTTAAAGGATATGTATTGTAATTTTCTCGACAAAGTTAAAGCATAAATACATATCAGACTATTTTGGATTACAAATCTATGTATAAATGCAATATGTTTTATAAGTTATGTCGTGATCTTAGTTATTTAGTTCAGAAACTCGTTTTAGCTTTGTATGAACATGAATTTTTTAGATCTTTGTTTAAATCTTGTATGGAATAGCTGTTTAAATAGAAAAAAATACTAGATTGGTCGACACTATAAACAAAGAAAAATGTGACTGTAAAGTAATGTCACCTAAAATTGCAACGTAACCAACTTATAATATTCCCTAAGTAGTTATAGAACTTACAAATTTGATAAATAAAGAAAACAATGTAAGAATCGAGACTGCAAAAAAGCAAAAAATGACATAGCATAGTACAAAACATAGAGCCAGAACAAGAATAGTTCATTGGATTACGTTTACGTACAATGTCATACTAACATTTGCATTGGTAGAAGAAATAATATTGTTTTCTTTGAAGATTACATTGCTAATGTTGTTCCGATAAGTATAGTATATAGATTGATAATGTGAAATAAGATCCCAAATATCGAGTAAAATGAAAGAGCTATGCGACAAAAAATAAAAAAATAAATCATTTCCTGAATAAAAAAATTTGAGGCAATGTTAGGATGCTTGGAAATGCACGGCGCAAGCACTATTTCGTTATCGAATTGCTTAACAACGTAAATAAATAAACTTGTCATTATATATGTACAACTATGTTTTGATGATCTATCATAAATGTGTCACACGTCTTGAAGTTGGTCAAGATTTCAATAACATCTAAGTTTGTATGCATAGTATTGGTTGCGAGAAATTTGTCGTAGTGCAGGTAATACTCTTTCCAGTTCGACACCCCTCAAAATACACTGTTCTTCAACCTTGTCACTTGCATGTATGGTGCAATTTAAGTGATGAAAATAAAGAAAAAGAGAGTCATACTTGCAAGCACTGCAATAAAGCATAATTTTTTCCATAGCTCTAGTAATTGTAATTGGAGTATTACATATTGCGCATACAATCTAGAATGGGCTTGTATATATGCTAATTGCTCTCAGGTATCCTTGGAAATGCTGTAAAATTGATATAGAAAATAGACGCTTAGTAACATGAAATCAAATGTTTTTTTTTTTATTTTTTATTTATTATTTATTATTTATTTATTTTTTATTTATTTATTTATTTTTTTTTTTTTAATTTATATCTATGTCTATTTAAACAATATGATATAGCTTACTGCGCATATTCCACTTGGCGAGGAAATTAGGTTTCTTGGACTGTCATCTTTCTTTCCTGTGTTCAATGCACATATGAACATTGATTGTGAAGTACGGAAAACTCTTTCTTGTTTTTTAACTATATTTTTTAGCAAGATCGATGAAAAAACATTTTGTTGCAAATCTCTTTGAATTGAAACACGTCGAAACAAGTTTATCATGTACTTGAACTTGTTACATATGCAACAATTGTAAAACAACACATGAAAATAGTATAATAGATGAAGACTATTTTTTTCCTCGAACATTAGGATATAAATACCTATGAATATGTAACTTGATGGATAATAACTTTGTAAAAATAAAACTTTCAAATAAAACAAAGCTTATGGTTTCCCTATTTTATTCTCCATTTTCATCTTTGATTTCCAGTGCATATTGCATTGCTGTCTGCATTACCAAAATTGCAATAGCCGCGATTGTGCCCACTGGAAATGCATCGTCATTACGTAACAAATTTGCAATCGTCATGTTTGGAAAAAATCGGTACTCTGCACAAATAGGACAAATGTTTTCTACACTTCTAAAACTAGTTAAGCAAATAGTTTTCTCATAATCACCAATATCGTATTTATGCTTTGTAATAATTTCAAAATCTTTAATAAAAACACCGACATTTGCAACAAGCTTTGACTGATGTTGTTCGATTAACGATGTTGGCACAAACAATCTTATTGTCATTTCTGCTTTCTTCTCCCTTAAGTCTGCACATATTATTACTTTTGACTTATTTGCTTTGTCCAAAAATGTTCAATATGTAACCAAGACAATGTCATGAAAAATCTTCCTAGTTATATAATTACTGATATCTTTGATCAACAATGGTGTAGACTCAACCTCTTTTTGCCTAGTCATGAGCATTGAATTGAAATAGTTTTTTGTTTTTAGAAAGAAGAGAGAAAATAATAGAAAGACAAAGGGAAAAAAAAGAGAAAAAAAAAGAAAGAACAAACCTAATATAAAGTTAATTGAACTTGTGTGGAAGCACTTATTTGTGTTTATTTCTTCGTTAGTTTCTGTTGCTTTTGTTTTGTCTGTTGCAATATTTGTTACTATAGTACTACTTATTGCTATCTCTACACTGCCATTGATCTCTACTATGACATCATTCAAATTCGATAAATTTTTCCTAGTCACAAATATTACACAGAAATCGCTGCTTAAAAGGACATTATAATTGAAACTAAGTAGGAGTTGTTTAAAGAAAACTGAATAAAATAAGGCAAAGTCATTACTAGTGTACAAAAATTCTAGATAGATTTTAGTTTTAGCAAATACAAAAGTTTTATAGAAATGTTCAAAGTGATTTTTTCCTTATAATTGTTGTCCTGGATCTGAATCTCTAAGTGTCATATGTTTCCTAGAAATTTAAAAATATTTTCTTTTAGTTATAGTACATTAAAAAATATGGCCCAAAAGCGGTGTGGGCAAAAAAAAAAGAACATAGTTGCGCTGTGTAATGCAAATATAATCAAAGTACAATAAATAAAATAGAAATGTGCCTCTTAGAAGAGTTATCATTGTCCTTGACGATATTTGTTATGCTTGTAGTCATTTTCTCTGCTATGATGATATGAGTTAGATCAAATATACAAAAATAAGAAAAATAAGAGTTTTTAATTCCATAGCACGAAAGTAATTCAGAAATACAAACTATCCGACAACAACATATTTTGTCCAAACATGTTTAGTATTATCACATTATATAGTATTTGAACTTTGTACATCATTTCCAAAGGATTGTACCGTAAATTGTATAAACTTTCTTAGTGTTCACATATAGAACTAATAATGCATTGTTTATCTGTTAATAATGCCACACGTTTTGTATGTTTGTTCTAAATGATAGTCCCTCATGGTGTGCAACTACTAGAACATTACCGTACAACCTAGAAGAGGATTTTATTTATAACCAGCTCCTCTGAAAACTAGTTTGACATGCATTTGTAATGTGTATGCTAAAAAGTTTGCATGATGAACACCGGGTGAATGCTTATATTGACAACACAATCAAAATTAGTGGTTAGTATTGTCACATTAGCATATAAATATTAAACATATGTATTAGATACTTAATGGAGTTGGACTGGTAGATAGAAAAAATTGTAGTAAGAATAATTAAAAAAATCGAAAGTCAGCGGATTTTGACTACAAATGTTCAAGTTTAATGCCTTCTTTTAAAAAATAAAGAAAAAAATCAACGTTGTGTGTTCCTAGATGCTTAATTCTTTTACATGCTTTGAAATAAATGATTGATTGGTAAATATGCTTAATCTCATCAATTAAATAAAACATTAAAGCTATAGTTTCAACAATGCCATTGTCACAGTGCAAATTTGTAAAAGTAATAGGCATTTGTTACTTAGTTCCCCAACTGATGCTAAGAAATAAACCTTAATTAAAAATATTTTATAGACTTGTGCAGAGCTTTGCTTATGCAGAATTTAAGTGTGCGGAAAGCTCCACACACTTATTTACGTGCAAATATCTATACATTGTTTAAAGACTTTAAACACAAGTTGGGAAAAAACAATTTAGAGCGTTTTAACAATCTGTCTTTGAGACTAAGGCTATTTCTCTCTCTCTCTCTCTCTTTGTTTTTTGTTTCCAAGAGCATAATACGCTAAACAAAAATTAAATATTTGAAAAATTTTCAGGAAATGTTAATAGAGCGAATCAATGAGATCATCAACTACTTTTCACTGGTTTTGATTATGTTACCGGTTTGTGATATTGTGAGTGCTCTGAAAGTGTGTTATTGCTCTCCTGAATGGTGCTTGAATTGACGCATTTGCAAGTCTTTTTCGAAGTCGGAGTAAATGAGGAACACTGAACAAATCTGCAGTTAATATTATTATTTTTTCTTTTGCGGAGTAGATGACAACATATGCGTGGAAAAATGGAGATGAAGAGAAAACAACGCATATGCGAATCAATTTCTCTGACTATTTCTCGACCAACTAGTTTGATACTCATTTCCATTATAGTGTGCTTATATGAAGTTGCAACATGGAAATGCGGAATCTGTTTTCTTGAATTGTGATTTGCAGATTACTATTTAGTGTTGGATTTTTGATAATGTTCAAAGCAAGATGATTTTTTCACAATGTGATAATGCTGAGAGTTTTGTGCATCCTCAAACGGTTATTAAGTTGTCATCGATATTTTGGGCTTCCTTTTTTTGTGACATACATTGTTAGCTTATTACATTTACAAATGCAAGCGAAAAGATAATACAAAAATATCCATCATTTATAACTAAAATATTACCAATAATATTAGCAATAAAATCTTTTAGTGTGAAGTGCGTAGATCCACAAAAAAAAACTTTTTCCTCACAATGGAATTCCTGTGCATGAAATGCAGATCCCACGCTACCTTGATCAATTTATTAGTGGTAGAGGCAGGGACTATAATGCATTGCAACTATTGCAGAGGGAATTTCAAATTGATATAATTATGTTTCATTGCCTGTAGTTCTAACCATGTGGAGGGAGGACTATGTGCGACAGAACGATACTGCATATGGAACTTTATTCACACAAACAAAATTAATTTTATACTATGTTTGCATTTGAAACTTCTGTAGATTTTGCTAATGAGGTCAATAGTTAACGTGTCTGTAATGTCTAGTTTCTGTTTCTTCGATTAGTGTTTTCTTGTGTAGAAACATAGGCCACCCACATGCATATCACAAAACGTGCTTCACAAAATATTTAATAATAATATAAGCATTGTTCTTTAGCCAAAGTGCTAACCAAGCTTTTAATTTTCATTATATAGACCTCCACACTCCGCTCAATCTACCAATATCAAATTGCAAATGCACTAACTCCAAAAGAGTTCAAAATACATTACAATTAAAACATGCCTCTGCACTTGCATCATTCCAGAGAAATTACACAAATCCTTTATTCCACACATGCCTTTGTTCTCCTCATAGCCTCTACATACACACAACCACATTCACACAGTTATTTCTATACTTAATAACACCCTTCGATCAATAATTGACATTTGAAACTGTTATTAATTGACGTAGGTTTCATATATCATGGGAAGGAATCAATCCCTGTGAAATACGTTCCTAAATAAGAAATAAAAAAGAGATTTTTTACATTTATTATTTTAATAAACTTTTCCCAACACTTTGGGCACAATGAAATCTCTGCACACATGCTTATTCCGAACGACCAGCTCCGCACAACCACATGTGCACAACTACTTCCGTACTTGCAGAATATGTTACTAAATAATAATTAAAAAATATATTTGTGCATTTATTATATTAATAAACCTTGTGCAAACCTTTGCTTGAGTGGAACTTTCATTCTACAGGTAGCTCCGCACACTGCTTGTTTACACAAGAAATTCTCCATAAACTGCTTATTCCTCTTGAGAAAACTTGATAAGTACAGTAAAGGTACTTAACTTTGTTTTTTAATTCCGAACTGAGAAATTTTATTCACACTGTCAACAAGTTTTCATTGGGAACCCAATTCAATATGTACGAAAAAAATGGTTATTAGTTCACATTGTTATTCGACTTTGAATTATTTCAAAGCATTAAAATATTAAATATTAAATCATGATTTTCAAAGCATTGAAATATTAATAATAACATGTATTTAAAAATTAATACAAAATGAAAAGCTTTCAAGATTTTGTTATGATTTTGAAAGCATTAAAATATTAATATTAACAAATAAACTATTACTAATTGAGTTAATCAATAGAACGAGAAGGTCCAATCAAATTTGAAACCTCAACATGCCTAATGTTGATGCTTATAAATAGTCTAATGCCCACATTTTTTTACTAATAGTCTAATTTTAATACGATTCTAGTGCGGAGTGCGGAAGTAGAGTCTTCAACTTAGCTTGTTTGAATTCTTTCATTGGTCTCATTGTAATATCTAGCCTCACATGTTGATTGAATAATTTCTTTTCAGTCTCCATCACCTCTTCTTGTAACTGAGCAGTTAACACAAATTTCCTGTCATTAATACTAACAAATCCAACTAGCCATTTGCCAATTTCTTCTGAAGTAAAATAAGTTATATCATAAAACTGTTCTACCATTGACTGCTTTCTCTTATCCAATTCAAATGTTAGCATATATCTTATAATCAATTCATAATTTTGTATAATGCATGGTCCATCTAGACCTCGAACAATTTGCATCAACTTTAGAAACACATCACTTCTCCTATTCTTTATGCTCTCACATTCATAAATAATGTTTTCTAGTGTACTGATTATTTTGGACCATCCAACAATGATTTGCCTCATTCAATTATCATTTGGAAGTTCTTTGTTTTTCTTGCCCAAATTAGATAACAATTCAAGCCTTTGAATAAAAGCAAGTAATTGTTAATGAAATGCTTGTCTTCGTTAATATTACTTCTCACCGAATTGACAAATGAGTTGATTTTCTGTGCTAATCGTAGCAGAATGAAAATCACGTTCCATTATGTTCAATGATTTCTAGCCTATGGCATATATTATCGACAATACGACATTTGATTGCATTAACCATTTGCAAAGCTCTAATAGATCCATGAGATGTTCTAGTAGTGGGAATTGCAGATTACTGAGTCCATATTATGATTGGATTCATTAACAAAGGACCTAAATTTAAAGCATTTTCTAGCATTTATATTATTGATTTCAGTACCATGTTCTCTAGTTTTCGTTGCTCAATAGACACTACAAGCACATTCCCAATAGCTTCATGCAATGTCGAAATTCCCGTGGCTGCAATTCCAGACATATGAATATTCGTTTCTGTTGTATCAATAAATTTTTTATCATGCATCCTTTCTTTTTCAATTTTCAATATTTTACCGTCCCTGTTATAGTTTGCATCTTGAAAAGTGGCAAACTGATAATCAAAAATAGAAAATTCTTTTTCAATTTGCTTCGTTATTTTTTTATTTTCGTTCAAAGTACTACTGACCTAATCAGGTAGTGGAGTTTCAATCTCCTCATTGATAACTTCTTGACTACTTCTTGTTTGCAAGGTAAGTTTTCATTTTTTTAATTCATTCATGTGCATTTTCTCTGGAATAAATGTTCGATGAGGTTACTTGTCATCTCTGGTAGCTGATACCTGACTGTGAATCAACTATGTAGCTTCAATATCTTTTCATTTTATTTCACTTGAAGATGAAGCTAAAGCAGTTTTGGATATGCAAACAAAAGATTGCACAAATTTTCTGCTTCTTTGTTTACACTTTGTTTCAGTGCTAATACTTGCTTCTTCAACAATTTCTCTAATAGTCATTTCTCCTTCTTGATTATTGCTTGGAGCACTATGACCCTTTTCACTTTCACTTGCAAATTTTGTCAACAAGGTCTTGCATTTGATAGCACCTAGATGAGCGATAAATAGACTTCCAGATCAATTTCTCACCAACCTTCAACTTCTTTTAAATTAAAAAAAATGCAATTACTTCACAAACTCTACAAGCTAGTTTTCATTCTTCACAATTACTCTCCTAATGGTAAATGGCAAATAAATAAACTGTTTCTTCTTTTTTTGTTCAAATTTAACTTGCCAATCGTAGTATTATTTGCAGACTTCGACAACAAAATACTTGCCCACAACAATTTTTGGAAGCAATAGTGGTTTACCTCAAAACCCATAAACTCAAATAACCATATTATTTCCTCTTTCTTCATGTATCCATTTTCCCCGAAGGAAAATTTATGCTTTGCTAGATATTTGATGGGGCTCTCGTCTAGTTATCATGCAAATAACTTTCTTTACAAAAATATCTTGAATTAGACAAAAAAATTGAAATAAATTTTTGCTTCCACAATATGAGATAACATAACTGCATCGGTTCTTTGTCAAAATTTAAATTAAATTTATGTGGAAACTCATTAAAAGTATGAATCAACACAAGGGTTGTTATTAGATATGCCATCATGAAGAACCTAATGCTCTTGAACAATTGTACTAATTGAAAACATAGTTCATTTGAAATAAGGTCATCCGAGTCAAATGCAATTTTTTTACATGAATAATAGAGCACATAGAGAATGGATGTTGGGACACTGGCTGTAGTTTCTTGACCCATTAAACATGCATAAGATGAACAAAACTATCTAAACAAAGTAATATCCAGAGAGAAAAGAAAAGTAGGAACCTCAGAAGCTGGGGAAATGAACTCTTGTATGATTTTCAAGCCATTTGTCAGTGATTCTAAAAAACTATTTGATTTTGACAAATCTAAGCGCATATTCGGAATTGATAGCTTCAATATCTGCTTGAAAGTATCTGAAGTCAAAGAAATACAATTATCTTTGGTTAGTAGCCTAATTGTTTTTATTGTTAAATCAAATTTCTTTGCGCATAAATAAACGATTTCTTTGAAATCAAATACTTCTAGAACACATGCAACATTCACTAATTCGGTGGACCAAATCTTATCGCTAATATGCAACCGACCACTGAAGGCTCTGATCGATGAGCACAAGTGAGTTAGCAATATCAATGCAAATAAATTCTTCCTTTCCTTCGAAGCCATTTTTGCTTTGTACTTTTAAAATATTTTGTCAACCAACAACGTTTTCAATGCACTTTAGGCATAGATCATCGATATGCTAAACAACCACCATTTGTTACTACTCTTCTTGTGAAATCCCTTCTACAAGACACTTCCAATATATAACAATTTAGTATAACCAAAATCTGCATTTACGAAAAATAGTAGAAATAATTTGCACAATCTAAACACGCCACATTTATGGCCAGAAAACAATAGAAATACTGACATGATTTTTAGAAAACAAGGCATAGTTTTTTGGAAAATCGGATCACAGTTGTCAAACTACAGGGTTTTCTGTATCGGAGTAGTTTGCTGATAATACTAAATTTTCTGCCTTTTTTAGTTTCCACTATCTGTGACTATTATGCATGTGAAATCTGTTTGACATACTTTTTTTAATAAATAGCAATTAAAAAACAACAAAGTAGATGTTTCCAAGAAATAACATAAATAGTTTAAAAACAAATCTCGAAATTCGGAAACCAATTACTGCATGTACGAAACAAATTACATGTGAATATTTTCTAATAATGACAACTAGCTTACATGTTATTAACAATCACATCCACTACTATATCGATATCAGTTTAGAGGTAATAGAATTTACGTTCCAGATTATGTGTCGATTTGTTTATTTTCCAAAAGGGTACCAAACAATTAATGTCATTATGCTATGTATGAAAATGAGGAAACCACGCTCTTCACAATGAAAGTGTGTTTCTATATTTCTCTCTCTTCTTCTTGTTCTTTATAACACAATTTTGTAATTCCACATCTTTTCCATATGAAACGTGCGCCTCTCACACTGACTACAATCACCGATAAAACTTCAGCCACAACATTAATAATTGTTTTTTGCAATTGTTTAATAAAATCTTTCATGCACACAATGTAAGCTTTATTATGGGCACGAGGCAAGAAAAGCTCTGCACATGGAAACATGTTTCTATATATTGCATAAGTTAAATAAATACTTACTTTCGCTGATGAATTTGTTCTTTGCATAGCCTCCACACACAAACAACGACTTCTGCACAACTACTTCTGTAATTAATAATGCTCTACAAATACTCATTTACAAATGAATATGCAACTTTTATGATTTATAATATAAGATTTAATATGAGTTTCATACAATTCAAGCTCCACACAATAAAACATATTTCTATATCCAGTAAGACATTTAAATACTTATTTTCTTTAAGTAAACAAACTGTATATGTCTATAACCAAATTACTTACAAACATTAGTTTACAATTGACTATTACAAAACTAAATATGGAGTTTTTTCACAACGCTTTGAAAAAAAAATCCTATAATTCAATGTATTATTATTATTATCATCATATGTTGTTGTGCAGAGCTTTTAATCCATGCAAGAAGCTTCCTCTACACAATGAAAACTCATTCTAATCTTGATAGAATGAAAACTTCGTACAATGAAACATTGATGTGTGTAATTCTCGCTTTTGTACATGCATTCATAAATATAGAGAACTGAAACAAAATAGTCAGGATTTTTGATTGAGCAACCTTCAACAACTATCAACATAGTTACATTAACTGTAACCGTATTCAGATTCAAATGCTAGTCACAACAAATAGATATCTAACAACCAAAACTTTTTCTAAGCATTCATATCCATTGTAAACAGAACTGGAACATACTAAAGAGTCTTAGTGCTTCACAAGCCTTGAACAATAACCAAAACAATTATAGCAACAATAACTGTATTCAGATTCAAATCCTAATCATTATAATTATCATTCAAATAAACATCACAAATGTAATAGGTATCATTGAACCAAAACTTCTACTAAACTTTTATTTTCATTGCCACCAATTTTCATACCATTACATAAAATATAAAAGCTTAAAAAAATAGTCTCATGAACTTATGTTCAATCAATGATGTTGAGAAACACTAAAGGATCCATAGTAATACAAGTTCACATGTAAAACATTATCTAAGAATTATTGATATAATAGGTAATAAGTTTCAGTATGAGAACAAAGTAAACAAAAATCCATTTTAAATATCATTCAATACAAAACATTAGCTAATATATAAAAGTTCAAAGAAAATAATCGAAAATAGATGTTCAATCACTATTTTCTATACAATGTTCGAGAACCCAAGTCCATACAACATCCCATGTGAAATGTTATCCCAAAATTGTTTAGATAATTAGTAGACATACTGAGAGATAGAAAGGACAATAATTGGAATTCAAAAAAGATATGACTACAAAGGCATGGTCTAGAAAATAATCCTTGTTGCATAAAGCATTTATGAAAATGATAATACTTTAGCTGCAAAGCTAAATGCATTTGTCCCAATGGGGATTGCAATTGGAATCTCGTCGACTGTAATCTCTAAAAATCATTTGTAACAAATAACAAGGAACTCCTTTAAGGAATTCAACCATTCCATCATAACACAAAATATTTCAATAATAAAATGCTTTGACGGCATAAAAAAAGGTTCCAATGTATTAAAATTCTTACAATATGTAAAAGAACGACCCAATATTCTTTAGCCCCCAACTATCTCTCGAAATCAAGCCTCTTGCAACGAATTCCTTCACTTTAGCTTCAATGGTTTTTTTTCCATCGAAGTAACAATAATGTTTTGCTTAACACATTCATTGAATATCTCCTCCTTAATTTGTTTTTCTTCTTCTTGCAATTGAAAAATTGAGGTAGAGTACTCTTTGTTGACACTTACAAAGATAATTAGCCATTTGCTAATTTCCTCTGCACTAAAATCAATTATGTCATTGAACTCTGTTTCCTTTGATTGTTTGAGCTTCTCCAAATCAACCATCAACTTGTCCCTCACAATTAGTCTAGACTCATATGTAATACACAAAAAGTTTAAATCCTGAATAATCACTACTACCTTGAGATATGCATCTGCTCATCGATTTTCTATGTCTCCACACTCAAAAATAATGTTCTCCAATGTTCTGATTTTCTTAGACCATGCAACCCTGATCTACCTCATTTGATCAGCATTAGGCTGCCCTTGTTTATCTTTTTATGGTTTGGACAATGAATCAAGCTCTCGAATAAAAGTTAATAGCCCATTGTCTATGAATTTCCTGTCTCCCTCTAACTTAATTTTGACCAACTTGACAGAATATGTAGTTATCTACTTTAAATGTCACAGATAAAAAACAAATTTCCATGCAAATTCAATAATTTGCAACCTTTCAGATATATTATTAATTATATACAATTTCACTGCACTCAGAAGATTGACAGGTTTCTCAAATCTATTAAATCTGCCAGGACTAGAAATTGCCAATGGCGGTCCATGTATCACTAATGGGCTCTTCAACAAAGGGCCCAGGCTCAAGGTATCTTCTAGCACTTTTATTTTTTCCTTTAGCTTCATATTTTCTGCTTGTCATCGACCAACAAAATTCGCAAGTGATTCACCACTAGTTTGATGCAATTTCATCAGCCCTAGCGTTGAACCCAAAGGATGATCAACATTCAATTATGTTTGATCAAAAAATTTCTATCAGAATGTTGTATCCTTTCAATATTCAATATTTTATTGCCCCTATCATAATTTGCATCTTGCAACGTGACAAAACAATTATTGAAAGTAATGTCCTCTTCAGAAATTTCCTCCATTATTTTACAATTTTCTTGAAAACAAGTACTAACCCAATAAGGTAGTACAACACTATCAAATTCCATGTCCATGGCTTCTTCAATGCTCTCTGTTTTAGGCACACTTTTGGATCTAAATGATTCAACCCTATGCGCTCTTTTTTGACTTACTCTACGAGAAGGCTCTTTGTCATCACCACCACTTGATAGTCTATCAACAACCAATTTTTGGCTTCCAATAGTTCTTTTCATTCTTTTGTGGGAAGATAAACTCACAGCAGTACTGCATGTGCAGGATTCATATTGTGCTATAGCATTGTGCCTCTTTGCTTAAATATTTCTCCCATCCCGATGATCTCTTTTTTCAACAATCTATTCAACATCTACTAACATTTTTTGATATTTTGTTGATACACTCTGACTTTCCTCGCTCTATTATCTACTTCTCGGAAACAAGTTCCCGTACGTCATAGGCTCAAGGTGTTCCATAAAAAATCTTCCTCTATCAAAGCCTTTAATAACTTCAACTTCACTTAAGTTAAAGAATATAAAGAATTTGCAAAATGTTAGCGTGAGTCGTATTTTTCATAGTCACCTTTCCAATAGTAAACGAAAAATAAATAATTTGTCTTTTCTTTTTCTGTTCAAATATAGATAGCCAATAACGATATTTCCTACAGACTTCAGTAAGAAAATACCTATGTAGAACAAACAATGGAAAAAGCAATGGCCTATCTTCAAAACCATAAGTTTGTATAACCATATTTCTTTCTCTTTCCTCATATTTCTCTTTGCCAGATAGGAAATCCTTAGCCTCTGAGGATATTTGAGAAGAATATTTTCCAGTACCATGCAATACACTTTCCTTACAAATACATCTTGAATTAAATAATAATTTAAAGAAGCTTCATGCTTCCACAATATAGGATACTAGAATTGCATTGATTCGTCGTGAAAGTTGAATCTAGGATTATAGGGTAAACCATTAAACACATGCCTTGACATGAGAAGTTTTATCAGATATACCATCATAAAGAAACCATTGTTCTTGAGTAATCTACATAACTGATCAACTAATTCATTTGAAATGACATGAGCCCAATGGAAAATACAATTAGTTTTGTATGTCTCATAAAACACATAGAAAATGCATTTCAGAACATGTGATGTACTTTCCAACCCTACTATGCGGGAAAAGAGCCAACATAAATCCCTAAACAATTTCCTCAACAAATAAATATCTACAATAGAAAGATCAAAAGGATCCTCGAAAGTTGTAGAAATATTTCCCCACGCAATGTCAATTCTGCGTTCTTTTGGCTCCACGAAACTATTCACAATGGATAATTCTAAATGCTTATTCGGTTCCAGTAACTTGAATTATCATCTGAATGCATTGGGATTCAGAGGAACCTTTATTGCTCTGTTGTAGCGGCTACAACCATCCTCCAAATTTTTTCCTTAGCTTTGTGTTGGAGCCTCTATACCAACCATGCTTAGTATCATATCTTGCATTGCCCAGGTACTTATGATTTTAGTTGAGTTTATTTGGCTTATAAACTTGTGTTCGCTAACTTTTTTGCCTTTCACCCGCAAGATGACCTCCCATGACTTGGTTTTCAACCGGTTTTTGTGTTGAATTGGAGAATTGCGCAGGACTAGAGGGAAACCAGCCCTGCTCTCCAGATTTGCATAGTGTATCCTAGAAGCCAACACTGCTCTCCAGAATTGCGTAGAGCAGGCAGGCTGACTTCCCTAAGAAAATTACGCAGAGAATCCCATCACCAGGGTTACTCTCAGAATTTGCATAGTTTTTACTAGTAGCCTTGGCTTCAGTCCAGAAATTGCACAAGCTTGAGGGGCAGCCAGAGCCACTTAGCCCAGAAACTGCGCAAAAGTCATCCCAAGGCTTGTTGACCATTGCATGTGCTCACAAATTGATCAGTTCCCTCAAGGACTATGCAATCTTGCCTTGCATGCATGGGCATTTTTTTCCCACAAAATCAAAAATAAAAAAGCAAAAAGCATCCCTAGATTTTAGGAATCTATTTTAGCAGCTGGGGGTTACATGGAAAAGTCTTTTTAGAAACCTCCCGCTAAGTGTCACCTTTTCCTAGAATTGTGGCATGCGCATTATAAGCCTCAATCTTGTTAAAACTATTTAATCGACACCTCAGAGCTCATTCCAAGCTTTTGATCTTGGACCTAGCCTCCCCAATGCATCTAGGAGCTTTTGGCACACTCATCACAACTTTTTCTTGGTAAATCCACTTTTCATGTCTTTTGCTGATTTTCTGTTGCTTTTTGTATTTCAGTTTGTGTGAGTGTTGTTTTCTTGGTTTTATTGAATGCTTGCTATCATTTCAATGCATGTTAGCTTGTAAAATTGTTGTTTTGAGTTTTGTATTGCATTTCCTTACTGTTGCATGCATTACATTGTTTCTGCACTAATAGTCGCCATTGCAGCGACTTGCTTCATACACTTCTTTATTTTCCCACCTTACTGAATCCTACACTAACTGTAATCACATGAATTTTTATTCAATCATGTCTACACCCAGCTTCATACATGCATTTAGTCCTTACTGTTTTTTGTCGCCCATCGGTGGGTCTGAGCTGCCTTGGCCCGGACCTTGCCTTGCCCGATTTGCACTACACATTTATGGGATGGAAGGCCTTACCTTGCTCCTAGGAGTTGCAAATATCTTGCCTCACACTGGCCTCCCAGGATGTGCTCTGCACACTTCTGAGAGGCAGTGCCTTAGTTGGCCCCAGGGATTACGTAGTGCAATTTCCTCGGGTTGAAGTCATGCTGACTGAAACTGCGCATTGTGCAGTTCTAGTCTTCAATAGGCCAAGCTAGATTGCTAGAACTACATAATTTCAATAGTCATTCATCTCACTAGTAGTTTGGACTGTGCTTTGCACAGTTCTGGCAGTCAGTCTCCCAACCTCTCTTAGAGAAAATTGCGCAAATTTTCGAGTCAGTCACCCAAGTGTGTTGCATGTCAATCCTCAAGCTACTTTTGGTTTTCAACTGAGAGTTTGCTTGCCATGAGTTTTTCTCTATCCCAAGGTATCACAGGTGTTCATTAGTCTCTCAGCAGTACAAGTACAATGGCTTCCAAGAGATCAAGGTCGAAGGACACCATTGTAAGCGCAATTGGAGATGTGGTCGAGCAAGTGTCTATGAGCTTGCCCATCTATGAAGATACTAAGTTGTATAGGCAAGGAAATCAAGTTAACATGGGAGGATATCAATGGCATCTTTTCAGGCGCCTTTGAGGAGAATCTGGAGGACCGCAGAGTTTATGTCAACATACACAAGTCTGGCTTGTAACGAGTTGCATGCAGGTATCCTGCATTTCCATGTGCAGACATGATCCACTAGATTGTCTTGCATACTAATCCAGAGACAATGGTACTGAGAAATGTCAGTGGAACAAAACTTGCTACCTTCAGGGCAGAGAACTTTCGGGGGATATATCACTTGCTGCAACCAGTGAACAAGATGGATGCACTCTTCACCCATCCTAGCAACAATGCAAACTCAAGAGACATCTTGAAGAGATGTGTGAGAGAGCCGTCTAAGTTTAGGATGACACCCAACTAGGTATAGAAGACAAAGACATTTTAGAAGTCTTATCAGTTCTCGGTCATCCACGCATGCTGCTTATATTTCCAAGAGAGTATAGAAACCTTCCACATAGTTGGGTGATTGTGTTGGATCAGCTGGCGAATGAAGGAAGACCTTTCAATTGGTCTGACATGTTGGCTCTCTAGTTGAAGGGGCAAGTAACAAATGCCTGACATTCACCCAAGGGTGAGAAAGCAAAGCTATTCATGTCCGCCTACATTCTTGATGCAATTTGTGCCCATCAACAGTTCCTTGGCTTGGGTTAGGCATGGACACCTTCAGAAACCTCTGTGCACATCTATTGTAGGTTGTTCTCCGATTGCAACTTCTGTGGAGTTATACTATAGTTATCATACCACTTTGTCACCCCGGTGTACAGGATGATCTTTGAGCAGGATCCACCTTGCATGTCATAGGACACGATGGAGGCATTGGTTAACATAGCATATTGGTATGCCTCACCCCTTGGCACCTTCATCCGAATGTACAACGTAGAGAAGGCTTGACATGTGTTATTGAATTTTTCCATGGACAAGATGATGATGCAAGAAGTTGCATACCACATCTCGATAGGGTTGTCAGAAAGACTGAATAGGAAGAAGAAGGCACCTTGGCCCGCTCTTCCTTTGCGGATCGAGTTGTATGAAATCCAGAGTCTCAAGCATGCTGAGGCCGAGATGGAGGAATTCAAGAGGTTCACCTTTGACACCAGAAGTTTCAATCCATATGACCCACATCACTTAGTGGAGGATCACTGTGCGAGAGTGTATCATCCTTGGATCCACAGAGCATGTCATTGGCCTAAGGAAGACCCATGTAGATATTTCTACAACTCCTCAAGGCTGAATGAAACATTTAGAGTTGCTGTAGAATGGTTAGTAGTGCACAAGGCTGTAGGATCTTAGAGAGCAGCAACATCAACAGTAGAGGGCAGCAGACGTGCACATGAAAAAGGAAAGAGAGAGGTTTTAGACAGTGCAGAGGTAGAGAAAAGTTGCAAGTTCAAGGTAGATCCACTTGTATTAAGAGAAACTTTGGAGATTGAAGCAAAGAAGCAACAACACAACTGAAGGATTGCGCAAAGACAGAGGGAGAAGTAGAAACTGGAGGAGGCAGAAAAGAAGTTGTAGGAGGTGGAGCAACAACTAAGGGGAGAACAAGAGCTACGCAAAAGGGAGAAGGAAGCACAACAAGAAGCAAAATGTGTGCACATTGATGAAACTATGCAAATACATGTTATTGACTCATCACAATTGGCATATAGCAAACAAGATGAGTAGTCGTAGGAGCAGGAATTTTATCAAGAGATTGAATATATGTTGGAGCATATGGACATAGATGTGGTTCAGCTAGAGCAGGATTAGGACACAGATCTCATGCCTAAAGGCCTAGAGGTCACTCCACCGGCTTCACCAGATCTGGGAGTAGGGCAAGTCCCAAGTGATCAAGGAGACACTGAAATCCTTGAGGACAATTCGAAAGTAGATGTGCATAACATATACTTTGATGAGTCACAACACAAAGTTGTGTAGTCAAGCAGAGTGCCCACTTGGGATGTTTGATGTGCGCAGACATCCAACTGCATTGGTTGATGCTACAAAGGCATATGCTAAAGCCATCGGCTAAAGTGTGAGATTATTGATAGTTGAGAATGAGCGCATAGCTAAGGAGTTACAACCATCCAAGCAGGGAGAAGAGAAAGCTACAACATCTGCCAGAGAAAAGTTGAAGAAATCGATACTTGATCAAGTATCGTCTTTCACAGCAGTCATGCAGAAGCTGTACTTTAGGTTCATCACCCTGCATAAGTCAGTTGTCCATCTTAATGGTTGGAAACAGTGTTGTGCTAGGAGAGAAAACATATTGAAAAACATACACATTGCTCTCGATCACATGCATATATGGACAATGAGGTACAAGGGAGCCCCATTGTACTTGCCAAAGATGATGAATCCAAAGGCAGCGGAGTTGAAGGCATGCATCTGAAATCAAATCATGAACTATGAGGAACTACCACATCTCATCACTAGCTTACATGCTTCACATGCACGAGTGTTCAGGAGCATGGATGTCATTGTGCGCAAGCATACGATCCCATCCATTGGCACACTCACCGAGGTGAAAGAAAAGAACCAAGTCTGGCTTGAGCTGGACATGTACTTCGAGCAGTTGATGTGCATAACCACCAACGCAGATTTTCAGATAAGCCTAGACACTATGCACCAGTATGTTGTTGGTCCGGCTACACTCAAGACCATGATGCACATGCTATATGATGAGTTGGATAGAGGTGCCAAATCAGTGTACCCAGGTGCAACAGAGGCAAGAGTTCTCTTTCAAAAGGATGTCACCACAGAGTACACAGACACCATAACCGACTACCAAGCTTGGCATCAATTCGCTACCATCGATCAACAAGAGGATGTCAACAAGTTAGTCTTCCCACAACTGTCTAAGTCTCAGTGATGTCTTGCATGGCTTACTTAAGCCCATTTTTGTCCCACATGGGTACATGTGCAGATTGTATTTTAAACATGTTGTAAAGTGAAAGACCAAGTGTTAATAGTAGAATGTAAACAATCATGTGTAAGTTGAAGAGTCATGATGGTAGTTGAAGAGTCACAAATGGGAATGTCAAGGGTCACCCCACCCTTTTCTATATATAGAACCTCATAACTCATTATACAGTCTTTTGGGAGCCATGCTTCTGAGAGGTATAACTTAGATAAATCTTGGAGTGTATTGTAATGAGCATTGGCTTCTCCATAATGCAGAGCGAGTACATCTCTTTGGAGGAGTAGGCGACAATGACTATAATGTTCCACTATTGGCACTAGTGTCTGTCATGGTTTTATGTATGATTGGATCTTTCACTCTTTTAATATAACAGAGCCAACATATTTCATGCATGTATTGTTATTGTAGTTCGACTATTCTGGTTACTCTAACAACGTATGTAGTTGTAACTTACACATGTATGTATGGACTATTTCGTATATGTTTGTATGAATCTTACCGAAGCGTGTTGTTGGTTTAATTCATCACTTTGGATTTTCGACTATTCTGCTTTCCATCTTGTGATGTCTTTCAGCTCGTGTATTCCCTTTCAAGTTGCATGCTATCACATGCTTCTAAGGGGTGCAATTTTCTCCCCTTTTGTGTGTTAGATCCTTTCAAGCATCTTCCCAGACTTGCTGCAAGGTCACACCCTTTCTTCCAACAAGGAAATCTTATTTACCTCTACACGCAACCGCAATAAAGGTGATACTGTAATGCCCACTGCTGGGACTCCTACTCCAAATGGTCTGAGGTCTAGTTGGGACTTCTTACTGGGGAGATCCCTTGACATATTGGCGGGTCCAACACCGTCAACTTTTCTGGTGCTAGAAGGAGGGCCAGATGAAAAGTTGAGTCCTCACAATATGTTTTGAATCTCCGCACATCTATCATGGAGTACGTTATAGTTCACCCTCCGAAATGTTTGTCCAGTGGACATATCTTTGAAGTCGAGAGGGAATTGTGGGATGAATTGTAATAAATCACGTATGATGGTGAAGATGAAGTGGCCTTGCCTGAGCACTTAGATGAATTCCATGCACTCATAGAGAACGTTGAAGGTTTTAATGAAACATAGTTCTGTACACTGCTCGCACACACACTTCGCGACCACCCATTACTATGGTGTAACATATTGCCTAATAACTCCGTGCACTCATTCAAATAGTTCAGTGGTAAAATAGAATCTGTTTTTCACCATTTTGATCCTGAAGCACTTGATAAAAAAATGTTACAACAACGGAAGACCCCACATGAATCTCTACTCGAATATTGGGATTACTTTTGTCAACTTTTTTTTGAAGCTCCGAAAAGTAAGATGAAGTTCAAATATATTTTTGAAAGATACAAGTATGTCTGTATTAAATCACTTTTTCCAAAAGTAAAGAAAAAGCTCAAACCCTACTCAACATACTTCGATGATGGAGTCACACAATCACAAGATGACACAGTTGCTGTCACAAGTGACTGTATGCCTTCCTCTCATCAAACAACTCCACCCCCGCAGAGTGATGTGGGAGAGCATGCACAAAAGTTTGTTTAACTGACACATCCTCCCAACCTCACTATTCTCAATTTCTATGCAGATTTGGTTGGGAAGCCCATGGGTTGTCATATGCACTTGTTACCTCAACCTCCCTGCTCGCATTTTGCTAATCCTCTGAATTGTACTATCTTGTGTTCTTCCGTTCCAGACTCCACACTTGTTGTGAATGAGGATTAAGCTATCAACGGAGTTGATGTTGCACAACCAACCTGCGTTGCAATTTACAATGAGTATGACTGGGACTCTGAACATGAACCTGCGGTGAAGGATGAACTCCTTCTATTCGTGCCTCCTCTGCTTTTTCCCGACATCTTTGGTGATGATGCCATTTCTAATTTTCCTTGTGTAAATCCATCCTTGGATGCATCTACTTCCGATCATTCACAGAACACACCTGATGTCAGTGTATCATTTGATAGCAAAGAGGAAAAATCTTTCATTGAGAATCCACTTGATATTTCATCTATTATTTTTTGAAACATAGAGGGTGAACATCCTTGCTTCTCATCTACCCCTTTGTATGATTTATCAAATCATGAGGATGCCGATGAACTTATTGATTTTTCTGATCGTAGCTGTCATTATCTCTTTACTCCTATATTCGATCACGATGTTGATTTAATCATTGTTGACCTTTCAAAGCCACCCACTTATGATGATCTATTTGTCGATGAAGTCAAAACCCTGCAGGTTGTTGAGGCACTTCAGCTCAAGCTGATGGTTATGTTAGGCCCTCGCTATCCTGAGGTTAGTTTCACTTCTGATCAGGAAATTTTTGAAACACCCAAGGCTCCTCATCACTCATCTATATGCATTGAAGATCAATCCAATACACATATTTCGCTTCCTCCACCTGAATCACATGATCCTATCACTCATGCATTGGAGGAATCATATACATAAAGCACACTTCATAATTTGTATCTCTTTCTCATGTTTTCTTGTCTACCATAGTCAAGAGAGTGCATATGCTTATCATCTACACGCAGTGTGTCACAACACCATGTTAAATTCGCAAAATGCTTGTCTTGTGCTTTCACCCTTTTCTTTTCTGTGGACACGTTTAATCTCAGAGTGTGTTAGTCTTCATTGTTATATCTTTCATGTTTGTTAGTTCACTTGAATGTCCTTTTCGTGAACCATGCCTTCACCAACACGGATCAACCAATCCGTCGGTGGTTGCATTGGAAATATCACTTCATGTGATTAGACCCATGCATCATTAGCTTAGGAGTAGGAGTAGTGTTTTCTTGATGTCTTGTTTTATTGCATGCATGTTTGCTTTGTTTGTTTGTTTGCTTTCTTGTCTACTTTTCTTACTTGCTTTGCTTTCACATTTTTCTGCTCTTTTCTTTATTGTTTTGTTTTCTTGTTTACGTCCATAGGTTAGTTTTGCATGAAACTATGACATACTCTTAAGACAAGCATGGTAAAGTACAAGAGGACTTGTACAAATATAAACACTTGGTTATTTAATGTTCTCTTTCTTTATGCAGAACTTTTTGTCTTCATTCAATGATACACCAATGGAAAATATGTTCTGTTCGAAGTGAATCTTGGTGAAAACACAACACTTGCCCTCTAACTAGTAGCACCTACTCTAGTCGGTTGTTTTAGGTTAATCCTTGTCAACTCAGTCAAGTAGAGTAAGGTGAAGGGGAAAACCTTAACAAGTATGTAAGAGGTATATATAACATACTTCTCTAAAGGAACAACCTCTTCTGCTCTCAATAAGTCGGGATCCCTCTTCTACCTCTGAAATAAATAAGTGCCTATGCACAGTTCTTTGAAAAATGAGAAAAATGAAAAATGAAAAATGAATAAAGGGAAGGAAGAGAAAGGATTCATGTGCAGAGAGGTGATGCAACTAACTCCACTGGGGTACTGACCAGGCTCGCTAGTAGTGGAGTGATGGTTGTGTTCCTACGTGACTCCGCCGAGGTATTGACTAGGCCTACTGACAGCGAAGAAACACTAGAGATGAAACTTAAACTCTGACAGTCATATTACTTGTGCACCAATATACCCGTCATCCCCAATCGAAACAACTAAGTTGACTTGGCTTGGAATGTGTGCTGACCAATCAAGAGAATGGTAGGTGCTACATCTTTCAGTCAAGCTAGTGTGGAAACCATGATGATCGGAGAATCAAACAATACTTCCAGAGGAGTTAGAATTTCTTTTCACGAAACAAGGTCCATTCAGAGAGCTGGAGTTCTACCAGTGTGTTGCCAATGTTGTAGCGGCTACAACCATCCTCCAAAATTTTGCATTACATTCATTTTGGGCCCTCCATACCTACCATCCTTAGCAACATATCTTGCACTGCCCAGGTACTTATGATTTTAGTTGAGTTTATTTGGCTTATCAGCTTGTGTTCACTAATTTGTTTTCCTTTCACGCACAAGCTGAACTACCTTGACTTGGTTTTCAACCGGTTCTTGTGCTGACTTGGAGAATTATGAAAAATTGGAGGGAAACTAACCTTGCTCTCCAAAATTGTGTAGTGTATCCTGGCAGCTAGCACTACTCTCCAGAATTGCGCAGAGTAGGTAGGCATCCTTCCCAAGAAAATTGGGCAGAGTAGCCCATCACTGGGCTTGCTCTCAAAAATTACGTAGTTCTGACTGGTCACCTTGGCTTCAATCTAGAAATTTCACAGAGATTGAGGGGCAACTAGAGCCACTCAACCCAGAAACTATGCAGAAGTCATCCCAAGGCTTGCTAACCGTTGCATGTGCTCACAAGTTGACCGGTTCCCTCCAGGACTATGTAATATTGCCTTGCATGCATGGGCAATTTTTTCCCAAAAAATAAAAAGAAAAAAGTAAAAAGCATCCCTAGATTTTAGGGATCTATTTTTAGTAGCTTGGGGTTACATGCAAAATCCATTTTAGAAACCTCCTGCCAAGTGTCACCTTTTCCTAGAATTGTGGAATGCACGTCATAGGCCTTGATCTTATCAAAACTATTTATTCAATGCCTCATAGATCATTCATCACTTTTTATCTTGGAGCTCTAGCATCCCCAATGCATCTAGGAACTTTCAACACACTCATCACAACTTTTTCCAAGTAAGTTCGCTTTTCATGTCTTTTGCTACTTTTTCTATCGCTTTTTGTATTTTGGTTTGTGTGAGTGTTGTTTGCTTGCTTTTATTGAATGCTTGCTATCATTTCAATGCATGTTAGCTTGTAAAAGCACCGTTTCAAGTTTTGCATTGCTTTTCCTTATTGTCGCATGCTTGACACTATTTCTGCACTAACGGTCGCCATTGTGGCGAATCACTTCACACTTTTCTTTGTTTTACCATCTTACTGAATCGTGCACTGACTATAATCACATGCATGTTCATTAACTCATGTTTTGCACCTAGCTTCGTACATGCATTCAATCCTTACTATTTTTTGTCACCCGTCGATGGGTCTGAGCTACCTTGGCCCGGACCTTGCCTTGCCCGGCTTGCACTGCGCATTTTTGGGATGGAAGGCCTTGCCTTGCTCCCAAGAATTGCACAGAGCTTGCCTCACATTGGCCTTCCATGATCTGGATTTAAACAGGAATGCAAAAAATTACAGATATAACCATAAATACAGAGATACAACAGAAATAACACTTCATTTCATTAATATCAAATACTAAAATATGCTTACAAACATAATGGATATAAGACTAGCTCAGACAATGGTAGCTTATCTCTGACAAGAGATGAGGCGACTACATGCCTCTAAACTAAGTTACAATGAGGCTTAAGGGCCTTTTTATTATTGAACAATAAGAGAAAAACACTAAACAACCAAAACCCTAACTCGAGGAGATGTAACACCAAGAGTTTATGGGCCCCACTAGGGTTAGTTGGGTAGCCAACTTCCTAGGGTCATAACTTGGTCATATTATCTCATTTTGATGCATATGATACCTCATTGGAAATATATCTTTGATGAATATAGCAATCAACATGATTGCCTTTGAAATCACAAAGCAATTTTGCCAAAAAAACGTTGTTTAGGGCCTCAAAACGGCTCCAGAAGTTTAGGACCCGAAAAACTGCCAAAAATAGTAAACTATTTTGCAATTAAGGAAACTAAAAAAATAAAATAAACAATGGTGAGGGTCCAATTGGAATAGGCGGGTGGCCACCAATATCCACTTGGATCAGTGCTCCCCCATTAGGAAGCAGTGGTCCCCATTGCGTTGAGTTCCTCCATGAGATGAGGAAACTTCTGCTGAGCTTGGTCCCTGGTGAGCCATTTGCCTTGGTGAAGGAGTTGGCCTACTCTGACAACTTGATATAGATGGATCCTCTATTACCTAGTGTTCTTGATTTGTGTGTCCATGATCTAATCAGTTGTGGCCTGTTCCATGCAGTTCGGGTTGAGCTCTATTGGTGTGAGTTGTTCTGCAATGTCAGATGTGTCCAACAATGATGGACAATATTGCTGAAGGCAATTTACATTGAACACTAGGTGAAAGCCAAGGAATGGGGGAATGCTATGCTCCAAAGAACTGTTTCCCACAACCTTGGTAATGGTGTAAGGACCATATCAGAGTGGTCTGAGCTTTCAATGGGCTCTTGTAAGGTGTTCTTTCTGTAAATGCAACCAGACTTTGTCGTCAACTTGAAACTTGTGTGGCACCCGATGTTGATCATGTCATTGCTTGTACTTGGCATTTTCCACGATGGAGCGACGATATATTGACCTGTTGGGCAGAGGTGCTTCGGGAGTCGAATCGAATGAATGCTTGACCTGATAGTGCAACGATACCCCTGTGGGTGTGAAGAAGATGTCTCTGTATTCTTTCATGATTGTATCCACCTGCTTTGCTATGTAGAGGAACCGTTTGCAGGGGCCATGGATGTGGCTACGACCTTCCCCTTACTTTGAGAGAGAACTAGAAAGATAATAAATTTCCTAGTTTGGGAGATGATCTTATTGCATTTCTTAGCAGAGATCAAAGAGGTGGGGGTAGGTGGGGCTACCTCCGGTATCCTGTATAATGTATTACCCAAAGAAATAATCACAAAGCGAGGTCTAGAATCATATAAAACATGTCACTTCCACAAGTATGGTTGTCCTAATAATACATCACAAACTTTGAGAGGAGAAACATCACATAATACCTCATCTGTGAAGGGATTGATGCTGTGGGGAAGGCAACACTGCTGGCTGACTCGAAGATCTCATCCTTGCTGAAGCCACCCGATGTTGTACGGTTGTGGGTGTGTTATGGTCAGTAGGCCTAGCCACTTCATGACCTCTGCTAAAATGAGGTTCTTTTGGCTGCCTCTTTTTTGGAGGTTTTCAAGGGTCACAATTTCCTTATGCATGAGGATCCAACATAAATTATTGACTTTTGGAATGGAATTTTTTAACCACATATTTTTCCAAAGAGAATATTTCAAGGGTATCTGCATTGAGAAGATAATTTATTCATATACAACTTTTACCATGTACATGTGCGACTTCCAACCCAGATTTTCTTCTGCTTGTTGGTTCCATGGAGCATATCCTGATAGGTTGTCTTTGAGGAGATCCACAAGCTTAGAGAGGATTTCTAGAATAGTTTACAGCTTCCATCCAGACCATGATCTAGATTTATCCCACTGGGATATTTTGGCTAGGATAGATATCCCTTGTTTGAATAAATAATGCTAGAAATCTCTTACTGCTTCAAAGTCCTTTAGAGGGGGATGGTTCAGTATGGAGTCTGACCAAAGATGAATGCTGGACCAATTCCTCAACGTCTAGCTGATATCGTTGGAGACCAAAGCTAATGAAGCTAAAATGAGTTTCTACATAGGGGAGAATTGTCTCAAAGGAGGAAGAAGGTCTATCCTAGTCCCATAACCATTTGAAAAATATTTGGTTGTGAGGTCCTCAACCCACCAAGCTTCAGGATTAATTTTGATTTTCCAAACCAGATTTACTCCCATAGCTTTTTTCATTAGACTCAGATCATGAATCCCCAAGCCACCATGAACTTGGAGTGCCCGATGGTAGCCCAATTGACCAAGTGTAATTTTTGGAAGAGGAATTGCTACCTTCCCACAAGAATTTTCTAATAATTTTCCTAATACCCTATAAAATATATCGAGGGGCTAACAACGTAGAGAATTGGTACAAAGGCATAAAAATAAAAGCAACTTTAATGAGACCAATACACCCTGCCAAAGTTAGCCATTAGGTTCCCTAGGATTCCAATTTAATTTTTACCTTTTAGAGGACAATTTTCTAAGCCTAAGGAGAGTGAGTCTTGAGGAAAATTGAAATGCCTAAGTATTTTAACTACTTCCAGTTGTCAATAGTGTTGAAGTCAAGCACCTCCCCAATCTGCATCCTTGTGGCCACTGAGATGGTCCACATAAAGATATGGGACTTTACTAAGTTGGTTAATCCCCCTAACGATGCTAGAAAATTGTTCAACGCATATTTGAAACAGTGATCTATTTCAATCGAGGCACCCCCTAGAAGGATGGTATCACCTGCAAATTCAGAGTGATTGACACTTTTAATATTCTAGGCGAAACAAAGTCTAGGAAGAAGACCATTTCTTATTTCCAATTCAAGATGACAACTCATAGTGTCTGCAACCAAAATATAAAGAAATGGGTAGAGCAGTAACCCTTGGCATAAACCTCTAGAAGCTCAAAAGAATACGGTAACTCTACCATTTACCATAGGGGCAATCCATGGAGATCCAATAGAGAGGAAAATCCACTGGATAAAGATGTTATTGAATCCCAATTTTCTCATAACTTTAACAAGAAAGTTGTGGCTGACTCTGTTGCATGTACTTGCCATATCTAGTTTTAGGGAAATCCCCTTCTCTCCTCTTGATCTACCTTAAATTATGGCCTCTAGAACAAATATAATATTGTCAAATATTTTCCTCCCCTGGAAGAAACCACCTTGATTCTCTGATATGATATCTGAGAGAAGCCTTTTAAGACATTCAACAAGAAGTTTTGAAATAATTTTTTAGGAAACATTACATAAGGAAATTTGTCAGAACCTATTGAAGGAGGAGGGGTTGTTCTCTTTAGGAACCAATGTGAGGAACAATGAACTGATGCTGCCTCCAATGCATCCTTGCTTTAGTGAATATTTAATCATTCTGCATAAGTCACATTTGATTAAACCCCAAAAATATGGTAAAATTGAGCAATAAATCCTTCTGGGCCTAGAGCTTTGTCAGGGTGAAAGGAGAAAACATTATGGAAAATTTCATCCTATGAAGGGGGGGGGGGGGGTTATCTACCAGTTCAACTCTTCAGAGATGAACTTTGGGATCTGATCTAACATGTAATCTTTAGATTCCTGAGAGGTTGGATCATCTTGAGAATAAAGGTTGCTAAAGTATGACACAATTCCTTCTTAATTTGTTGGAAGTCCCTTACCTTGATGCCATTCACTGTTATTTCACAAATCATCTTTTTCCTCTCTCGATTCTTAGCTTGCTTATGGAAGAATTTTGTGTTTTTGTCTCCAGCTTGGAGCCACACATTTCTGGACTTTAGAATCCAATATTCGTCTTCTTCATTCAACATAGAGTGATATTTATCAAACAAAGATCCATCTTGGAGAAACACATAGAGGACACATTTTCTGAATCCATGGAGATGCTTGAGTTGCTACCTGATCTTTTGAATAGTTGATTTTCTGGTAGGGATAGAGGATTGACCCAGGATTTGATGCAAGATTTGAGGCACTTCATTTTTCTTTTTTCAGATCTAAATTGGGTTGCCTTCCACCCAAGGAAGCCATAATCGAGTGACTACATTATGAAGGTCATGGTAATGGATCCAGAGGGGGATAAATTGAAATGGGATCGGGCCATAATTGATTGGGGAGGATAGATCAATTTTAATGGGTGTATGATCAAAGAAATTCTAGGGAAGGATATTAGATTCAATGGAGATATGACAACATAGAAAATTATCAGAGATGAGAAAGCAATCCAACCTGGCAACAATATGATTTGGACCAAATCTTCTATTGGTCCAAGTGTATACAAGGCCAGAAGGTTTAATATCCATTAATTTGGAATGATTAATAAGGTCTTCCGTAAGGTCTTGAAATATGTCTCTGACCTATGAAACTCCTCTCTTTTCCTAGCCATGCAACATGGTATTAAAGTATCCCCCATATATGCTGAAATCCTCAAACTCAGAGTTGCTAAGGTAATGGAGGGATCCCCAACACTCTTTCTTTTCATAGAAATGGACTGACATATAAATATTAACTACAAATCATACTTGATTTGTACCCATATCCATAAAGGAAGTTGCAATTCAATGAACATTTTGTAAAGAGTTTATGAGCTGAACTTGATTTGGATCCCATTGTATACAAAGGCCACTGGATGCACCTCTAACACTGATTGTGATAATGTCACTTCAAGTTCACAACTAGTGCTAGTGAGTTATAACCTCACTTTCCTCCAACTTAGTCTCTTGCTATGGGGCAATTGAAGGGTGTTCTTTTCTTATTAAATATTTCACGTCCAATAATATTTTAATCGACCCCAATCCACTATAGTTCCAGGAGAGAACTATAATTTTTTACTTTTTGAATGTCCCCTCCCCTTAGGAGAGTTAGTTCCTAAAATTCTTTTATTTTCTTTGCCAGCTACATCTCTAATGTGAATGCTTTTAAGAAAGGACTAATCACCTAGCTCTTTCTCATTTTGAGTTAGCTCTATAGGTAGTTCTCCATTAGGTTTCTAACGAGAATGACAGGTTCAAAATTCCTTCTCAATAACCTTTCCTTCTTTGGATTTCACATCAGCAGGTATTTGGAATCCAACTTCAACAATGTTAGCTCATGGAAAAATGAAATCTTCTTCATCCTCTGAGGACTCCTCTTGCTGCGACTTTGGTTCCTCCATAAACTTAGTATCAAGCACAAGCTCTGAAGGAACTTGAGGAACCAAAGGAATAGGAGGTTGTTCAACATCACTGGGGTTTTATTATGGAATATCTCCATCTTAAACTTCATTGTATAGGGCAATTTTTTTTTTTGCTTGGGTCTTCAAGGGTAGAAGTTTTACTTGATCCTTCTCCCATATCACTAGTTTTATACTTAGGGGAGCTGAACCCTAGACCCTTGTGTTGAGTTTTCTTACTCTACTGGTTAGCTGGAGGGTGTTTCTTTTGGGAACCTTTCTTCCATTTCACTTACTTCCATTGATCTCCTAACTGTCCTTTCTTATCCTATTCTTCTGGTTTATTGGGGTAGTTTTTAGCGACGTGGTCATAGTCATGACAAATTTTGCATTTAAACAGAAGATTATAGTAGTCCACTTCCTAGATATGGGTCTAACTATCTATATTGAGGTTGATTGTGATTAGTAATCCTTTATCTGGATCAACCTCAAAGCAAATATAGGAACAAGAGAAGGGACCATCATGAAATTCAGTGTAATCAACATATTTTCCTAGGGCATTGTCGATCCTTTTTAAGGTCGCATCATTCCAGTAGTGTAGGTAAAGGGGAAACTTAACCTAGACAAGAAATATGGAGGGAACTTCACACTATGGATTGAAGTTGGGGCTCCAACAATTTAGGTAAAGCACTTGTGCTCCCAAAATATAATGGCCACTATGAAAAATCAGATCTCGACTTGCCCCATTGCCAAAGAAAAATGTAAAAGAGCCCTTGCTACAGAATGAGGACGTAACTTCACCCTTGATTAAGGTTTCAGGTTGTTGACTACCCATTTGTGTACACTTTTGGGGGAAGGACACAAGCCCATAAACTAACCCACTAGTCCTTGGTTTGCAAACTTAAGAGCACACAATCTAGTTTGGGGTGCAAAAACTTCAACCTTCAGTCTCTCTTCCAACTTTTGACAAAACGGGATGATGAGGCCTTTTGGAACTTAGACCCATTAGAAACCAGTGCGTTAAAGAAAACTATCTCTAGATCGAGCCTAGAAGGAGAAGTCAAATTAGCCATCGACGACCACCTATCCTGAGCCATGAACCTACATGTAGAGAGTCAAGAGCTTGTGACGAAGAGGGCAGGAACGAAAATCACATTGGAGTAAAAAAACAGGGGCAACAGACAATCTGCTTCCAAGTAGCGAAGCACAGGCCGCAGAGTTGTGAAGCCCAACAGACGCAGTGGGGGAGAGGCAAATCAAAGTCGCTAAAGGCCGTAGAGCAAGAAACAACTTTTTATAATGAATAATTGTTGAACCAAATTACACCAATTAAATTCATATTTTTTAAATTTATTTATAAAATATTTATTAATATTCTTGATGATAACTTATTAATCTAAAATAAGATAAAGAAAGTATACTTACGAATCAGATAAAGATGAAGACATCTTATGTAGTGAATAGAGTGGGTATCATATAGCTGAGGTGTGGAATAATATTAAGTTTCATTATAATTATTATGAATGAATGCTTTTTTTATTATTAAGGTTAAAAAATTGGTGTTTATTTCAAACTCTTTTGTATTAAGAAATTTACAATTAAAAATACATGTATTATTAAGTGTTTTATATTTAGCTTTTAGTTTGTATTAATATTACTCGTTATTATGAAAGTCATAAACACTGATCTTATTTTTAATAATATTCATTTTGGTATTTATAAAGTATTTTGCAGTTAGCGTTTAATTCGTATTATCATTACTCCTATTAGGAAAGTCATAAACATTGATCTTATTTTTAATAATATCTTTAAGTATTTTATAATTAGCTTTTAATTCATATTATTATTACTCATTATTAGGAAAGTTATAAACATTGATATTATTTTAAATCACTTTGTATTTATATTACTTATATTTTCAATGTGCTTTTGTTATCATATATTTTACTTTTTTTATTGTTATTAGTTTTATTTTACCTGCTATTTTGTAACATTAAATATTATGAATTTGATTATTTTCTTTTATATTAATGATTAAATCAAGTTTTATAATTGTAAGGTATCATCTTGAAGTGAATACAAGATTTTAAAATATGATAAAATAAATGCTATTTATATTCAATACAATATAATTCTATATATTTTAATACCTAGCCACTTGTGATTCACTTGGATTGCATAACCTTATCTTGAAAGATTCCTTATCGCATGTAACAAAAATTAAACCTTAAACCTGAAATTTGTAATAATGAAGACATTATGTTACGTAAGAACATCATCTTAACAAAGCTATTCATGAATCAATCCTAACTCAATCCCAATCCCTCATAGGGAAAAGCCAGAGTTTATAAGCATTAGGTGATTGTAAATTTCAAAAATTGAAAAATGGATTCCCTCAAATCCCCTACAGATCTCCATGCAATGTGAATCCAAAAACATGGAATGCAAATAATAAATGGATATATGTAAACCCTTTCAACACCAATTTTGCCACATAATTCTTTGATTCCCTACCCTCAATTGCCTAAAATTCCTTTATCATTGATTGACTTCATCAATTATCCAAACACCATATATAATGATTATTCTTCTAAATTTCCCCTAATTTTCCCAAAATGATAATGAGTTCAAGTCACAGTATAGCATGAAAAATACCACTGGAAATGCACACATGAGGGATTATGGTTTCCCACCTACATTTAATTTTTAATACACAAAGTAATCAATAGATAGAAAGCATGGAGGAAGTGACCCAACAAAAATCTAATCTCCATCAAGTAAGCAATCTTTAGAGCAATAGATTATCATCATTCGATATTGTATCAGATGAATTGCATGTTAGGTTCCTTGAAACATTGGGAACCATCAAATCCACTGATAGATGGATGTTTGTTGCTCTATTTCATGCTTTTTATGATCATCATGCATAAGCACTTTAAGGAAGAGTGACAAGGCATGAGCATGTTATTAAACCAATGAATAAAAACATGTCAAGTGGAGATATAATACTTATTGGATACATGGTCATTCAATCACACTTTGATGACAACATGCTCATTTGATTTCTCTCAAAATTATTGAGGTGGCATAATCTCAACCTCTATGTAATCCACATGGTATCAATTCTCATTTTTGGAACCCAAATGTCATATATGAAAAGGGTAGAAGATCTAGGGGGTTTTCCTCAACAATAATGTTTTCTGCTTCCTTCCATGTTATTGAATTTTTTTCATTATTCATAATGGATTTGGATCCATTGCTTGGATCCATTGTGGATCAAAGGTCATTCATAGATATCTACAAATCCTATCTTCAATACATGTGGTTGAAGCTTGAAGAACTACTTTTATCAAAGCTCCATCATTGCTCTAGTTTATATTTTCACATAGGGATGGATTCTTTAAATATATTTGGTAACCCATACTCTCGTTACCCGACAATATAATAATTCTTTGATCAAAATTTAGAGTTACTCTTATCATATTTGTATTAAGGTAGACCGTGATATTCATTGGGAACACTATATTTATCATGCTTGTAATTTAGTTCTAATTATATAAGAGAATTTTATATTCATATGCTTGCACTAGTATGTGATTAGAGGTCATTTCTACTATCTTTGGTCCTTAATCCAATCATTGATTCATAATCTCTCAATGGCACTGAAATAAAATTTAATTAAACAAATATCATATATTTTAAATACTATGGTATATATTTCTTCTCTTGTTAAGAAACAAGGAAACAAGGAAACAAGGAAACAAAAAAGCACACACAAAATATAAGATTTTTTCTAAGTAGAACCCTCTTGGAGAAAAGATTCTAGTATATTTTTAATCTAAGAGTTTATCAATCAATGAATGTCTATAGCTATATGACCTCTAAGATTCCACATACATAACACTTAATTTACAATCCTTGGGACTCTTTATAATTATATTTGAGGCCTTCCTTCCTCAAGGGTTTTTTTTCTCTTATCCTTAGCAATCCTCTTTATCAAATGTAATTCCTTAATTAACTATCCAATATAGCCAATTATTCAATCTCCATCCCAATTATTGGCTTCTTTTGTTTGCTTCTTCACAATTTCCACATGTTTTCCTACTTATAGAGCCAACCAACCGTTCAATTGACTCGCCCCCACTTTTATCTTTGTATCACTAAGGGCAATACCAATAATCAAAGGATGGTTGAACAATGGTCACTAAGTTTGGACTTTGGGTTTTTCGATCCTCCATCCAATAACCATAATAGCCAATCTATTTATCTTCTTGACTACAAACATTCTTTTTTATCTCATCTCTCTCTCTATTCTATAGTAAATCATTACTATCCTTGCTTGAGTATGAGAAATTCCTATTAAGCAATGGCTACTTTGTGTCTTCACACACATACAAAAGCTTGCTACATATGCACCATCTACTTTCTAATCAACCAACCTTAATACCATCTTGTAGTTCCCCTTATTATGGTCCATCTCTAAGAGTTAGTTACATTGTTTCATCTTCTTACATATTAATGTTGATGAAAACTCTACAACTTATTTTCTTTGATCAAAAGCTTATTCCCTACATCTACATCATCTACTCTCTAACTACTAACCTTAACACCATCTTGTAGTTCCCCTTATTATTGGCCATCTCTAAGAGTTAGTTACATTGTTTCATCTCCTTACATAGGAATTCTAATGAAATCTATACAAATTCTTTTCTTTGAACAAAAACCAATTCCTTATGCATCTCTCCCACTTTTATCTAAGAGCAAATGGTTATAGAGAATGGAAAAAATTCCAATAAATAATCAATCAATTACTTCAATAGTTATGGTAATTGTGGCACCATTTCTTATTTAGGTATGTGACATGTCTTGTGCTACAAGTGCATCTACCTCTCAAATAATATAACTTATTTTCAATTAAACATTTGAAGCTTTGGTTCCCAAGTTTGGAAGCTGGACACATTATTTGTAGTTATATTTAGGAAGCAATGCATTGTTTTATCTCATCTTGTTGTAATACATTGTTTTATCTCATCTTATTATAATACATTGTTTTATCTCTTCGTTTAGATTTCCTTTAATTTCATGTAGTCCCCATTTCATTAAACCTAAATTGCCTAATGATAATTTGGAATTAAATCATGTTCCAAAAGTGTGATTATCGATTTATAGTGGTGTCATTATCATTTTGCAATAATGTTTATCATCTCCCAAAATTACTCTAACAATATGAATTTTTCTTAGAATATGTTGTCCTACATGTTTACTGTATCACTCATAGGGGGAAATAAGGGGCTTAGATTGGTAATCATCCCCAACATAGAAATCAAGTAGGAAATATTGAAAATGAGGGTCCAATTGAAGAAGTTGAGACATTGACAAATTTAAAATAGGGTGGAAAGTGCCCAGTTTGGAAATTAGGCTTGATTTGAGGATCGAGTCAAGGAAAAGTTCAAACAAGTTGTCAAGGACCAAATCTGGAAATCAAATCTAATTTGAAAAATGAGACAAGTGAAAACTTCAAAGAAGTGAATTAGGGGTTCGATTCGAGAATTAAACTTGATACTGAAAAATTCCAAAATATAAAGTTTGACCAATTTAAAATAGGGCTTGATTTGGAAATAAGGAATGATGTAGGATCCGAGGAAGAATCAAGGTTTGAGTACATAAAAGAAGCAAAAATTTCAAACACTCAAGGTTTCAAAAAAGGATAATGTATTTTGGTTAAGTGTGAAAACCCTCAAGTATTTGAAAACCTATGAAGACAAGGCTTGATTTCAAGTATAACAAGTCGATAACAGAAAAGAATAACCCAAATTAGTAACAAAGTCTTATTCATCATCACATATATTTTCTACTTGTTGATTATCTTAATTTCCATGTGTCCTTTTTCATTTATTTTTACCTTACCTTCCTTTACATTTTCTCATAGTTTCTATGTCCATATGATGCTATACATCAATGATATCATCTTTATGTCTTCCAAT